>CAEGAD010092058.1:0-17563 GCA_903067055.1 Poeciliopsis paucimaculata | reverse complement strand
CTCCCACAGTCCAAAAACATGACTGTCAGGTTAATTGGTCTTTCCAAATTCTCCCTAGGTGTGAGTGTGTGTGTGTGCATGGTTTTTTTGTCCTGTTTGTTTCTGTGTTGCCCTGCGACAGACTGGCGACCTGTCCAGGGTGTACCCCGACCCCGTTAGGGACAAGGGTGAAAGAAAATGGATGGATGGATAGTAAACTAATGGTGAATAGTGTAGCCCTTCTGTAAACGTAGACATTGCTGTCCATCAGCCCCATAAGCCGAGCAGAGAGAGGATTAATCTAAGAAGTAACAAAGATGCCATAGAGTTACTCTGGAGGAGGTGCAGACATCCACAGCTCCTGCTGACAGGCCAGCTATTACATCCTGTATGAATCTGATATTCAAGGAGGAATTGAAAGAAATAAAGCCCTTGCTGACCAAAAACATTCTTAACATGTGTTTTTCAAAAGTTGCTACATGCCATGGACGGTTGAACTGTTGTAATTGATGTTCACAGATGCTCTTCATCCAATCTGACTGAGATAGAGCCATTTATAGAACAAACTAGTAAAAAAAAGCAGTCTCTCTACTGCTGGAAAATCCAGTAAAATACATTAAGTTGGGGTTGTAATATGGTAAAATAGAACAAAAAATTAAGTGGTATAATGTCTATTTTTTTTTAATGGTTTTTAGATGACATTGCACAAGTCTTGGATTCAGGATGCAATAATAATATGACAATTGTGTTTTAATTATATTTGCAGAAACAGAACTATTAACAAAAATAGCAAAAACAAAACGGAAAACTTAGCATTGCCTTACCATTTATCTGCCTGTGTGGAGTACCTGACACAGGTAACAGATCGGGGGCATGCATCAGTCTTGTGACCAAAGAGACATCTAGCTGCTCCATGCCAGGCCCAAACATTGCATAGCGAGGTTCAGATGAGGGCACCAGGTACTGAAGGAATGAGGTCAGAAGTTCATATGCTGGTCGGGAGGGCAACCACTGCTGTCTGCAGGACGGACAACCTTTCAGGTATCTGGTAAAACAAAACAATAATTATAAAAAAAACATATGGAGGAAACTTTTACTAATTGGTTTTAAATCAACACATGAAGAATATACCTACTCTGACATGTAGTCACATTTCAGTTCCCTATTTTTCTCTTCCTCTTCTTTTCTGTCATCCAAACTTTCATGTTCACTGACTAGCGGTGCATCCAGCAACTCCAGATCTGGCATTGTCAGATGATCGATGGATGACCAATGTGGCATGTCCCGCAACAGGAAGTATTTCCACAGTAACGGATCTCTCACCATGGCCCTCCAGTATCGACAGGTGGCTCCCAGGTTGCAGATATCCACAGGAGAGAGAAAGGTCATGATCAGGAATTGCACGTCGACCTTTTGAAAAGAGGGATATGTTTCATTTATACATTTGCTACATACTGAATACCGGTCTGCTATTAAAAAATGAGATAGGGAAATGCGTTTTAAAGTGACCAGACTTTTCCTGAATCTCAATAGTGGTTATGGTATATAGATCAGGGTCAAAAGGAACAAGATCATGATTACAAGTGCTTGAAACAAGCTTCTCCTGCAGGATGATTGTCCCCTCCCCCCCTGACCCCTAGAAACAGCGTGAGTTTCTCCAACAGTTAATCAGCATTTAAGTTGCAAAAACAGCAATCACCGTGTTTTGATGAGATAGAATCAGCAAGATGTTATTTTTTTAAGTCTTAGTGTCTAAATGTTTTAATGCAAATGGTGAAACAAGTCAGACTTTTTTTTAGTGAGGGCAACATGCCATGATTACGGTAGACTGAAGATCATAAGATCAATGTTAAGTGTAAATGTCTGATTTTTTCAAATCTCAAAAACCTTCTGATTAACAGATCACAAGGATTTAAATGAAATATCAATTAGTAGAAAACTGTACAGTTAATTCTATTAGAAAAACAAGCATTTCTAAAAACCCTAAAAAAAAAATAAAGTCTTTAAAATATAAGCCCCAACCCAACAGATGAGGGAAACACATTTAAATGAACTTTTTTTTTTTTTTTTAATTTTCAACTCTACACCATAGAAGTTGAGCACACTATGACTACAATTGTTTAGAAAAAAAGAAAGAAAAAAAAAAAAGCCTTACAGGAAAGCTGTCCAAATATCCCAAGTGCGACGCCTCGTCTTCTTGCTCCTCATCTAACGTCGAGCTTCTGGCAGCTTTCTCTGGAAAATATCGCTCACTGAACCGCCTGAAGCTGCGAATCACCACGGACTTTAGCTGTCCGTTTCTCTCAGCCATGGCTTCAGATGTTAAAACTCACTGACAAACTATTAAGAACTTCCATCCCAGTGAAACGCGGTCGGCCGAACGACAACAAATGTGACGTTTCCTTCTTTTACTTCCTCCTTAGTGGCAGTCCTAGAGCATTGTGGGTGGTGTAGTTTTGCATGGACTGAAACGGATTCATAACCAAACAAGTTCAACAAAATAGAAAAACATTTTCTGAAAACAAATCATATCTTTATTGTCAGCAAGGACATAAAAAAACAGATTTTATTTTATTTTTTCTTCAAATAACAGGCTCTGTATTAATGGTTACACTGCCAACGTTATCCAGGTGGAGTGGAAGGAAATTAATTTTATGATACATGGGAGAACAGGCAACACATTGGAAAAATGGCATCTACACACTTAAACATACTTAAAATTGGTCAAAATTTCTGAAACATCTTGCTTTACTTACAATGTGTATTTTATATACACACGTTACCCACAACTCTATTACATCTGAAACACATTAAAAATGGCAACAAAACAATAAATAAGATGTTATGTGCAATGTCACACATCCAGCTGGATTATTTTCAAATCTGAAACAATTGTAAAAAGTAGAGACGGCCATTTTATTTAAATAACACCCTCTGAATATTAATAATAAAGTTATTATAACATCTTTAGAGCAAACAACTGCTCCAAGCACTATTCAAGATGAGATCTGCGCAATCAGCAGAAAAAAAAACAAAAAAAACAACAAAAAAAACCAATTAAGCTTCCTGTCTTTTCGTGTTTGTTTTCCTCCAAGGTTCTAAACTCTCACATGCTCTGCCCGAGTTCTTTTGGACTAAGATAACCCAAAGGCATCTTTTCATCACATACGCATACAGGGTGTCCCGCTTTTTTTACCTTCTACAACACCGCACCTCTTTTATGCAGTTCATTACTTATTTGGGTTTGACACATTTGAATACTGAACTCAGATCTGCGCCTGATGGTAACTTTTACACATGAGCAGTTTATTTCACTGTAAAATACTAAGGATTTCCTTGGCATTTTCTGTATTCCAGCCCTGGCCCTGCAGAGGTCCCTCGCAGGCATTCACATATTTGTTCAGAATCTGTGTACCGATGTCCCGAAACTGGAGGCCGTCTTCTTTGTGATCCGTAGGGTCAGCGCTGCAGTCCTCATACTTGACGGCCCAGAAACACATTTCCCCAATGTACATCATTGTCAGCAGGTGGGTGTCTGAAAAAATACCTGTCAAAACACATAAGCAGGCAACAGGCATGACAAAAAGGAAGGCATAACAGTGTTTTACTATTCAGAGACGAACATATTTACCCTCAGATAAAATGCTTGATCCACTGTCATGAAGCACCACCCCATCACTGAGCTTCACCGTGTTTCTAACTTGCAGCATCCGCATCAAATACCGAACACCTTCTTGAATACACTGGATCACAATGTGCATGTATGCCAAAAAAAAATGTTAGAAACTTTAGACACTTTTCCCAGCCAACAAGGTCAAAATTTATGAGACATGACATTTCACAAATGCTTCAACTGTAGTTCCTTGAATTCATACTGCTTGAACTTTTGTCATCTAATTATATTACAGCAAATAAATGTCAACATGTTGTATTTTATTGGGGGGGAGTTGTGTTAGGTCAGCTCACAGTAACTGTTTTATTAAATATCATCAATAAAAGGTGTGAATAAAAACGCACACCAGAATTTTCAGATTTTAGTTGCAAAATTGTTTTTTTCACAACCCATATGTCATTGTCTTCTAGTTATGCATTAGTTTGAATACTTTTATCACATAAAATTACAAATAAAATCTGTCTTAATTTGTGGTTTCACTGTGGCCCAATGTCAAAAAGTTCAAGGGGTATGAATACTTCTCCAAAGCAAAGTATATTTACAGTGTGGCACCTTAATGAATGTATCCTTGTTCTTCTTGATCCATTGCTTTCGCTGATGAAGGGTGTGGCAGTACATGTACAGCAGAGCTCCACGTCTCCAGTAGAGACATTCCAACAGCTCTGTGCCCAACACGCACTGCACCTGTTAAACACCAAAATAAACCCACAATACAACTTCATGATGACAGACCACAAAGTAAACAAATCACACACCTGACACACCACACACCCATGTCAGGTAAAAAAGTGCTAAATGAAATCAATAAAGTATATGTGGAAAGAATGTTCATCAGTTAACTGAAGAAAGACACAACAGAAAACCCTGCTGGATATACTGGCTCTTAGAGGGGTTAATCTTTTTCTTTAGTGTGCCTATATTCAGAATCTTTTAAACTGAAATCTCTAAAAAATTATTTGAATAACAGACTCTGAAATAAAACTGTTCATAGAAACATGCACACCTCCTGTCCTGGTGCCAGCCGTGCCACCAACACCTCTGGCTCAGTCAGGTCTTGCAGCAGCTGCTGGATCTTAAATGGTGAGGAGTCTTCGGGGAATTCCTGATCTACCAATTGATTCTCTTCATAAAAAGTGATGTCAAGAATCACCTAAACAGGAGAAAAAAAACAAATAGAAATCAATACATAAAACAAAGAAATAAAAGTTCAAATACTACTAAAAAAAATGCAATATACCCTAAAGTAGCACACAGATGGCACAATTACTGAAGTATTTAATTTAGAGTGCTTTTAATTTTGAGACTTGTCATTTGCAAAGCAAATGACAAGTCAAAGCCCCTCTTTGACTTCTTACTTTGTCTCATCTAAATGTGAATTTTGAGCTAAATTACCATCGCTGTTGATGCATCATCAGCAAAAAAGGAGAGCTTGTTCAGACTGAAATTCAAGGGAATCTGTTTCCTGGTAAAAGGTTTTAATCATGGTAAACAACCACCGCTCTTCACTTTGAATCCCCTTTTAATCACACTCTGATTTTGCTTGGATTGTTTTCTTAAAATAGTTGCAAAACTAAATTAGCTTTACACCAGGTAAGCATAAACAAGAGTGTCTGCAGCTAAACCTTTTTATGTCTGAACGGGAATATGGTCAACTTCACGCATTTACGCTGCTTATTTTAACACAACACACAGAGGGACATATTGAAAAGTATCTGCAGTGGCTAAATGTAGGCAAACAAAGTTTTAACTCAGAAATTAGGCTTAAAGTCTGAACTCCTCCTACAACACAGATCAGTCTCTTTGAAGTGATGCAATTTACCCAAATGTTCATAATGGATTATGCATTCATTCATTTGGGGAAAAATCCACACATACTTAAGTATATTTACATATACTAATAGAACCCAGAACAATTATGCATGCTGGGTTATTGGGAAGCTGATGCTGATCAGAGGAGGATTCACTCCATTCTATCGCACCTAACAGCAATTTAGAGAGTCCAACAAAGCTAACATTCATTTTTGTGGTGACACAAGCAAATATGAGGAAAACCCACTTCAAAGTTAATAAGTGTGCCACCTTGTGAAATGGATATCATAAAACAAACAGCAAAGAACATGCTAGTTGAATGTGATAAATACTGTCAGGATTCCCATTTGGAGATATCAAGCAATCTGATACATATTTATTTTTTTTCTTTTATTTATTTATTTATTTATTTTTAAGAAACTCCTTAGTGGTAGAATAATGGATTGCTGAGTGAAGAAAAACCTGTGTGTAATCCTGAAGCAGCTTGGAAAAGTTCAAGCTTTCTCCTCCATGTCTGTAAAAGCTTTTCAACTTCTCTAGTATTGCAGACGCATTCTGCAAATAGTCATCATCTATTAAAATAGAAAAAAAAAAAAAAAAAAAAAATACGTTAATATTCACACCATAGGCGTAACATTAAAATGCATGAAAATTAGAAACAACTTCTAAAAGGCTTTCTTATCACTGAAAGCGCAGTTAGCTTTTGCGGGGTCATGTTGTGGTCAGACTAATGATCGTACGTTGCTCAGCGGCTTGCAGTTATACCGCAATGGAACGCAATGCTTACATTCTACGGCAAATAAAGATTCCAACTGTTTATTTTTAGACCTGGTTTAGCGTCAATTTCTTAAATGACATTCCTCAACTGTATTTAAGCTAATGTTTTACTGTTCGTCATTAATTATATATATGCATAGACAAGTACAAAACAAACCACAACTTGGACTGCAAACGTCATTACGAAGCTGCTGAGCTACCGGTTGGTTAAAAGTTAAAGTAAACGAGCTGTCAAACCGCATAGTTTTAGACATCAGTTGTTGCTATGGCTGCAAGCTAACGTTCGTTAGTTAGCTTCTCAGCTAAACAACCCTGGGAAAGAAAAAATATTTCTCTTCTGAAAAGAAAATACCCAAGACAGTCACAAAACAAAAAAGTATAGAGCACTATGGGTTATCGATACCTTGCTTTTCAGCCCGGAGACATGAACATTTGTTGTCTATCTCAAATATTCTCCTCTCCAACTCAAAATCGTGTCGCCTGTAGTCGTCTGCCATGACTACACAAAGTATACGTCACGTGAGCAGGTGGTTTCTGAGGTAGACGTAGAACGAGTAGACGCTACTTTGGCTGAGTTGGCCAGTGAGAACAAAACGTCAACAGGCATCTCGAGTTAGCGGGTGCGCCGCCATATTGGGATAGGAAAATTCACATTTAATTTGCCTCTCAAAAGGACTCCAAAGGTGCCTGGCCAGCTTGTTCTCGCTGTGAAAACCAGGACAAAAGAAGATAGATCCGAGATTCTTGTAAGCTACAAATCACCAGATCATAGCAGTGCTCCATTCATAATTAACATAAAGGTACATATCTCTTGGAAGAACAGAATATTGCATAAACAATGAATTAGTCACTCATTCATGTTATAACCCTCACATATTATGTTGATTTGCTGTTCAAGGAGTGAAATACGTCAAATCTTGTTTTCTTGAAATTTATATGAATATAACTTACACATAAACTCCAAATTCAGTCTCTGTCTTTCTGACAAGGTTATCCTTTGTCATCAATTCTGTTCATAACCTTTGTGGAAAGAATTTCTATGAGTGCAGCCAAATTATTAAAGACTCAATTGAATGAAAAATCTTAGGGTTGAGTCTCTGCTTTTTGTGAACGATATTGGCTTCATCAGATAATGATCTCCGGTTTTCACTGGAGCACTTCGTAACTTCATGAGGCAGCCAGGATGAAAATCAGCATCTCCAAATTTAAGACCATGGTCCTGACGGTAACTAGAATCATCATGGTTCAAATAATATAATGAGAGAAAAATTGAGCAGGAGATCAACAGGCAGACTGGTGTTGCATCTGGAGTGATGGTGTACCGGTCGCAGAGAGAGCTGAGCTAAAAGGAAAAGCTCTCAATTCACTAGTCAATCTCAGTTTTTATACCATCATCTATGGTCTCAAGCTCTGGGTGACCAAAAGGACAAGATCGCAGATACAAACGAAAAATTAGGCTTCCTCCACAGGGTATCTGGATTGTAAGTGGCTCGTACGTTCCCACAAAATGCCACTCACAATATGGTGGCAAGGCTGCGTAAGCTCCTGCAAGTTCTATCCTTTCTAGGTCTGGGGTTTTCTCAACCTTTTTGACGTGCCTTATTCTCCTGACGGTAAAGGCGCTTCTCAAAACAAAGTTTATAAAAACAAAATTATTTTGGGGCTTGCGTCTCGTCACATGGCCTTACGAAATCACGTCGAAGCCAAATTAATGTTATGTTATTTTTACCCTGCATGAAGCAACAGCAAAGCGGCGGCGAAAGGGTTAAAATCAAATGAGCAGGTCATGCCTTTGAAAACGTCCCCTTTGTGAAGAGTGTTTAGGAACGTCGAGCTATTGGGGGAGGGCACCTTGCTACATTCAGCTGTCTTTCAGCCTGCTGCATAATTAATTTAACCCTCGCGTGTGCGTCCAAAAAAGATGGCGACCCTTACAGCGTTTTGCAGAGCCGAGGGTTTAATCTTCAAAAACCTCGCAGGTCATCGAAGAGCCAGCGTAAACTTCGCTAGCCACCGCCTCCTAAAGGTCTGTTTTTGAACTATGGCTCACATGTGCCGCAGAAGGAATAAACGTTGCAGTGGTTGACGTGTCTTAACTATCGCGAAAGAGTTTCTGTTTGTTGGCTGCAAAACTCGAGACCACGTTAGCCTCTCGATACCCAAAGCACGTACTTCGGAAGCACAACTGAAAGTCTGCTATTGCTGAGAGCACAAGGTCGCAGTACTTGATAAATGTTGGCGCCCAGCTAAGACCCTTCCCACGGTTTTAATAAATGGCCCAGATTTACTCGGGTATGGGCTTTTGTTCATATCTGTAATGGACAGTAAATTGTTCATTTGACATATATCAACTATGCACAAGCAATTAACTTTTCATTTTTCATCGTCAGGTACACTAAAACCTAAAAGACATACCTAACACAAAAACAGATGCAAAAGTTTTATTTTAGAAACGATGCATTTGTTAAAATGCATGTTATTTTTCTGCTACTGCACAAACTGAGCAACTTGCATTTGAGACCCTGAAAACACAGAATTGCTCTTGGTCGGTGCATAGGTCAGTTATTTATATGTGGAACAATAACAACACTGTATTTCAACTTGCTGGCCATATCTTCTAAATAATGAAATGTCTGAGATTGTTGAGCCCCTGATTACCATTACCATTGTTGGTCAGGATTTGTTGGGTTGTCTCATTATGCATAACCAAACAACTATTAACCATTATGTGTGAAGGTGTAGGAGAAGGCTTAACCTTTAAAATGAACAGCAATAAATAATTGAAGAATGTATATGGGTACAAGTTATGAAAGAAATTTCCTTTTTTGATTGTAATTTTTGAGCTATTTTAATATTTGTATTATATTGGTTGAACATAATGTGCAGCTCTACTACATGTCAGTCCACCACCTAACTCATTCCCTCTTGTTCTTTCTGCAGACTTGTGGTTGCTATTTTTCCACATCCAGCCCGAGAAGTTCGCAGTTCTACTCAGATCCATCCGAGGCAGTGAAGGATATTCCTAATGGTGCTACTATTCTGGTTGGAGGTAATATTTAGCATTTTCTACGTCATCAGAATGGCTTCAGTCGCATAGAGCTAATTGCACGTTCAACACAGAAAGTATCTGTGCAGTGGCAACTTTACTATGAAGGGGTGTTAGCCTGAGCATGCTGGCTGATTACAATTTAAACACTGAGCACACACAAATTCCTTGTCTCTTATTTATAGTCAAGCTCACAGTGACATTGTTGAACATTTTCCACTGCGTCACATGCCTGTTTGAGGGCAGTCTCACGCAAGGCAATAATAAAACATTAACCTCTCAGTGTTTTGGTCAAAAGTTTACTAAAGCCTATTGTGTGTTTATGATTGTTGTGCTATCATAAACACACGACACTCATGGTCATGCGCATCTGATCAGTGTGTCATTAAAAGAAGTTGAAATTCCACTGGTGTCATCCATGATCCTTGGACTTTGGGGTTTTGTTTGTGATTTGTAATTGGCATGTGCCTATTTGCTCTAGAAATTTGACATGTTGCAGATACACAAGGTGAAAGTTCAACTAGATCTTGTTGTGTCACCTTTCACACAGTAATTTTGTTTATTGTTGTCATTATTATTTGCCTGGTATTTTCCAACACAGGCTTTGGGTTGTGTGGGATTCCAGAGAATCTAATCAACAGTTTGCTGAAGACTGGCGTAAAGGGCATCACTGCAGTCAGTAATAATGCAGGGTAAGAGTGTTTTTTTTTGTTTTTTTTTGTCAATGTGTAAATTAGGAGGTATGCTGATTCTGTATTAGTAAATGCATTGAATGGCTTATAATTTATTACATTTGCAGAAGTAGAGGTATTTTTTTTTCAGTTATGCCAACAAAAATCTAATCTTTGTGGCTTTTTACCTTTTGACCCAAAACTGATCCAAATTAATTTAGGTGATGGATACATAAGGATTCAAAAAATATCCTAAAGATTCTTTTAAATTCTTTTATGACAATTTTTTTCTATTTTTTTCTAGAGTGGATAACTTTGGCCTGGGCCTCTTGCTGCAGACCAAGCAGATCAAAAGGATGATTTCCTCCTATGTAGGAGAGAACGCTGAGTTTGAGAGACAGTATTTGTTAGGAGAGCTGGAAGTGGAGCTAACGCCACAGGTTGGTGTAGAAAGGTTATAATACAACACACACATTACCAAGCAAAAAGTTAATGTTTTCAATAAGTTAAACTTTATTAACACCCTTTTTTGTTTATCAAAATGTAAATTCTTCAGATCATGTCTCAGTTTACACACTTTATTGCACTTGCAATATATTTGTCTGTTCCTCACCACAGGGGACTCTTGCAGAGAGGATCAGAGCAGGAGGTGCTGGGGTTCCAGCCTTCTTCACTCCCACCGGTTATGGCACTCTGATCCAAGAGGGAGGCTCTCCTATTAAGTACAACAAAGATGGCAGCATTGCTATTGCTAGCAAGGAGCGAGAGGTTAGACTGCTCTTCCCTCGGCTTTTGGTTGCTTCATACTTTAAATTCAAGATTCCATTTTCTAAAAAATCCTGGGGTCAAATAGATTTTGCAGGGGAAGGTGAGTTTCTGGTGGATGAGGAGAAACCATCCTTCCTTGCTTCCTTGTCTTCTTTACGGAACTCAACCACTCGCTTTGCGAGACAAGCACTCGCCACATCCTGCTTTTTATTGTAGCCAACAAGTTTCCTCACATTCATTTAACACTTGGTTGTTGAGATTCTTTAAATACAGAAAATATCCTTTTTGTGAAGATCATAAAATACAGTTGTGTACCATAGTTACATTAACTTTACTAATAATATATAATTATATTTGACTTAACTACTGAAGTGTAAAATTTTACACAATTATACACTTCAAAAATCGTCCTATAATTGCCCCATTATGTGTAGCTTCTGCAAACCCTTGTCTCCACAGAAAACATATTTGGTTTTGAACATAAATCAATGGAGTCAGTAAAGCAAGTCGGCATAGCTTTCTAGTCAGGACTAATACTCTGTTAAACCTATTTTATGATATTACAGTGTTAAGATGTGGGCTTCATTGCTAGTTGCACTGTATGATAGAGTCTGAATTTCTTCCTTTTGGATTTGCTGTGTTGTTTATCTACAGGTGCGGGAGTTTAATGGCAGGCACTACATTATGGAAAAAGCCATCACTGGGGATTTTGCCCTGATCAAGGCATGGAAAGCTGACAAAGCAGGAAACATTGTTTTTAGGTAAATATACAACATTTTGAAAGACAGGAAAAACTACTCCATCTACAGACTTGCTTGAATGAACTTTTTCCTTCTTTAGATTAAACTTGGTGTAAATGTGGGAAATTAAGTTTCAGGAGAAAATGTTAACCTGTTCACATCATTGTATTAAACTTGTTGCAGGCATGTCTCGTATCTTGGATATGTTGTTGTTCCCACACAGCAGCCTGCTTTATGCTGATTTTTTTTTCATACTGGTAAGTGCTATAATATTTGTAAAGTATCTGGAGCTACCCTTGGCATTGCTGACATAGTTCATTTATTTTCTGAGAGCCAGGTGGCAGGTTGTCAGCCATATTTCAGGCCCGTTTTGCTGTGTATGTTGGTCCTGTTTATAGACAGGTGTACATCAGCACTTTGCTGTAAAAAGTATTTTTGTTATTTAGTAAAATCTTTGGCCCTTTAAACAAGTTTTTTCACTGCTTGTCTATGTGTTGTTTTTGCAACAATGTATTCCTTCATAGTTTCTGTCATGAATTTACTTTTCTTGCATCCTTTTATTGTGGTTTGGGAATATTCCAGAGCTTCTAACAAAAGAGCTTCTAAAAGAAAGCTAAAAGGAAGAAACACTTTAGAAAATTTTTTATAAAATGCTTTTTTCATATGTAATAGCTTTGTTATTGTTAATCTTACTTGATCACAGATTAAATTAAACCTTGGGTTACTATTTTTTTACTGTATGCACGAGTTAAAATAATGTGTATTAAGTGTTTTACAAGCTTTGTTTATGTAACTTGCTCACAGTAATACTGATAATAATTTAAACTTAAGTTCATTCATCAAATGCACTGATCTTGACCTTTTGTATAGTTAATTTTTTTTATCCTCAAGAGGGCAGTGTTCTCCAGTTCAGCACCAGCTGATTCTAGAGGTTGGATAGTAGACACTCCTCTCAACCCTTTTAAAAAAACCATTTTGCACCCAGTTTTGGAATAAAAATCTCCAAAACTCCTGAATGGAGGGAAGGTCATAATAACTTTCCAGAAATTATGTGCGTTGTTTTTGTGTCTTACAGGAAAACAGCAAGAAACTTCAACCAACCCATGTGCAAGGCAGCTAAAACTACAATTGTTGAGGTATGCATAAATGTTCATTTAATCTGCTAGGAAGCATTTAGATTTGTGTTATTATTAAAAAACAAAACAAAAATGATAATTGAACATTGTTAAAGAAAGTCTTTATAAATACTTTTTTTACAACTGTGGTCAAGCCAGGTGGGAGAGTGGCTGTGGGTTGCAGTTTTTAAGATCCATCTCAAGATAGATTTTAGGTCTAGACTTTGACCAGGTAATTTTAACTTATGAATGACATTTCAGGGTATGCTCAAAATCAGAATGCTTTTATTGTTGTACCAAAGCACAGCAAAATTTATTTCAATACAACCCATCCAAAGAAGACAATAAACAGACAAAAACAAGGAAGACTGATGCATGGGGCTGCAGCCATCGAAGGCGCTGCCCTGCAACTTTCCAATGTCAGAATCAGCTTTATTGGTCAGAATTCTAAGTACAAACAACAAACCTTGGTTTCATACTCTCTCAGCACACAGACAATAAGTATTATATATAATATTTAGAGGAAATACATAAAAGATAAAAGGACAACCAGTGTTTTTATAAAGACAAGTGGAAATGCTTGTAGAAGTCCTGAATGGAGGGAAGGTCAGCCCTACGATCTGTTATAAAATTAAGGGGTATGAATACTTTTGTAAAATACTGTATCAACACATTGCCATATAAGATGTCTGCATAGAGGCTAAACAACTCAAACTACCTGAAAGAGATTGCAAGATATTTGCAGGCTGGAAACTGAGAACTGGTTCTCAAACATTTTACCTGATAAAATAAAGGCTCAATAATAAGATTCTGGTTCATGCAGAACAAACAACCAATATAAAACGAGTCTCTTTTAGGTGTCAGACTAAGTGTTAATAGTTAGTTGCAGCTTAGAAATGTCTCAACAAACTCCAAATGTATTTATTTTTCACTGAATTAAACTCTGACAGTAGGTATTATTTATAGATAAGGCATAATATTTTGTGCAGAAGGCTGTCCATGACATGACTGTGTAGCTGTCTGGTCTCCTACTTGTCCAGCATTTGACAGTTTAGAATTGTCATCGCTTATCTTTTCCTTGTGTCTCCCTCTCGGCTCCACCAACACACAGCTTCACTCCTCCGATGTAGACACTGCTCAAAGAAAGTCTGTGTGTGTGTGTTAGAAAAAATGTATAAATGCAAGCACTTTCTCAAAATAAAAAGCTGTGGTCAGCTCTTATATTATACTGTAAATATCTTGAGAACCAAAAGCACATTTTTAATTATTTCACAGTTGCTGGACCTAAGATTTGGTTTACTGTTGATTTTAGAAGTATTTGAAAGGGAGAATAAATTGAGTCACCATGGAGCTGCTGTGGGCTTAATACGTTAACAAATTTGTTGCAGTGGGTGAGCCATAAAGTTTCCTGCTTAATTAAAAGAACTTCTTGATTTCAGCTGTATGTCGTCATGCAGATTTGTCGTGGTCGCAATCATGATAGTGATGACTTATTAAATAATGAAGAGTTGGTGCAAACAGAAATTAAAAAAAAAAAAAATTGTATTATAATTTCTCAGAAATTATGATACAAAGAAACACCTTCAGTAGTGACAGCTTTATCTAAAGTGGCACGCATAACAATAAAAGACTGTAATTTGCAGATGATTAAGTTTAATATTTAACTTTGATCTGCTTGAGTTTTTTTTTTGTTTTTTTTTCTTTTATGAATAAAAATGACTCACAGGATTTATAGACCCAGTTTCGCTTGGAGCTATTTTTTTCAGCTACATCCAGCTGCATTTCTAAGATTGTTTCGTAACAGTTCTTCTCACAAACGGTGGCGGATGGTAGGAATGTTGGTTGCAAAAATGGAAAATGGATGACATGAGTTGAAAAATATTTTAATCCTACAGTATTACAGGTTTTCACAATTTGCCTGACATATTCCAGTTAACAAGGTCTGAGGAAAAGATATGATGGCAAACAGCCTCTGCAAAGTTTTGTGGATGGAAAAATAATTTTCTTACTTTACATTAGGTGCTTTCCTTATTGGTGTGTAGAGGTACAGTTGTGTTTAATGGAACTGTCCATGAACCAGTTACTTATATCTGTTGCAAATGAACCATTGTTATATATTCCTTTGGAATTATTAGATTTTTAAAATTATTATTCTGAATAATTTTAATTACCCTCTTAATTTCACACACTGAGGTTTAACCCAGAGATATTGATTCTGATCACGGATGTACTCTGTGCTGCCCAAGTAAAATGTCACAGTTAAAGGGAATTTGACTTATTGCACCAAGTCTAATTTACTTTAGCTGTTTCACTTAAGAGTGCACTTAGACATTTAAGTTTTATGAATTGCGAATCTTACTCTATAATGATCGAGTGGATTGAACGTTATTTAATTTTAGCCTCCTATGCAGAGTGATTAGTGAGTTCCTGTCTTTGAAATGCATGCAGCAGATGAGCTATAAATGCATTAGTACATCTGTCTGTACATAACATAGTTCCCGCTCTTGTTATACTTTGTAGGTGGTTCATGCATAAAGTTGAGTCTGGATGCTTTCTTTTTTATCATGCTAAATGTATGTTTTATCTCAAAACGAAACACACAAAGTTTGCTGTTCCTTTTTTTTTAACCATAAAAAAAAACGTAATGCAGGAAAAGAATTTGCTTGGTTTAACTCACCTTTGTGAAACCTGTGGGAATATAATGTTATTAAAAGGCCTGGATTAACTTTTTGTTTTGTAAAATGAAAAGATGGCTTGTTCTAATACCACTAAAGAGCAAAGTGAGCTGAAGGGTAATGACTGACTAGACACAACTAAATTACAACCATGAACAAAATGGGTCCAATTTCATGTTATTACAACAGCCTCATGTTGGCTTTCAGCTCTACCGATTCTATATCTTGTATATACTCTTTGGCATGAAATTTAGTTAAACTGTTGTCAGAAATTACGGACTAAAAATAAATAATTGCGGGTCTAACAGCTACTTAGAGAGATGGTTGACTCTCATTAAATCATAATTTGGTCAAAAAGTTGGATATTTAAGTAGTTCAGAAAGCTTAATGGGCATGTTACATGGATTCATTACACAGTGATCATAAGTGTTGTATTTCTATTTGATGACTATGACTTTTACTTTGTACTCTGCAACACAAAGCAAAACTTTTTCCTTTTTTCTCCCCACTATCTAATAAACATGCACATTCTTTGCTCTCCTCATGAGAAAGCAAGATGAAATCTGCCGTTTACATTAGTTGGTACAGGCATACAACCACGAAGCACTTGTTCAAGTTTATAGTACCTTTTTTATTGCGCCAGAGGTAACATGAATGTTATCTGTGACAACTTCTACATGATTAGAAAGTGATAGACACATGTTGCAATGCCATTTAAAAACCTTTTATCTTTGATAATGATGCAATTACTGTCTCTGTGAAAATAGATTTATCTCAAGGCTTCGAGCCAGACTTAAATTTAGATCATAAATTTAGTGAGCCGTTGTCATTATCGACCTGCTGTCTGGGTGCACTTGTTAAATAACCACCAGATCTTGTCGGTTTTTATAAAACTGACTTTTTTACTTGTAGCTCAGCTTCCAAGTACCTCATTAGTAAGGTCTTCTAAAAACACGACAACCTTCTGTTGGGACAAATTTTACAGAATGCTTTAGTTTGTCTGCAGCCAGGTAACCTTTTAATGTTTCAGGGACTAACCAGATAATGGTTGCCAAGGGATGGTAAATTTCAGGCTATAGCAGATGGAGCCAGGACAATAGGAAGTTGTAAAATAATAATTTTAACCCCAGGTTTGCTTCAATGTTGGTAAAAGGACTAATTTATACATACACACACACATAAATTGGCCTTGACCAATACAAGAACCTTATTAGAAAAAAACAAAAAAAACTGCTGAGTTTCTCCAAAGTAAATCAATCAATGTCTTTGAATTTGGAAAACTGTCAGAAAATCAGTTGTCACGGAAGAAAATTTCTAGATCATCACCAGCTCCTGCCATGGTTGCTAGGCAACCAGATCTGCTGTTTGATTGTTCACAGTTCCATGGTATCCAGCTGCTCAGGTTTTCTCTTTTAATGCAGGTACAGCAAAACACCCCAGTGCATTATGGGAGTCAGTGTAGTAAATCGCAGTAGTTTTTGCCTTAATTCGACAATTGGTCATCAGGTAAATGACAACAATATTTCAGTATAGTTCAATAAATTTGTGTGCTCTGTAACCACTCATGCAATAATTTATATCTTTGCGTGTTTTGTTTGTGTAACTGGAGGAGAGCCCTAAATGGATTTAAATGACCTGTATTCCAAGTGATTTATCAGCTTCCCACTATACATTTGTGTGGAAACAAAAATAGCAGTTGTTCTTCACACCTCAAGCCAGATTTTGTTTTTGTGCTTGAGGTTTGTTAAATGTTTTAAAATGAACAAAATATTCCTAAGAATAATTTGACTTGGTAATTGATTCATGTCTGCTGCCACTAACTGGTAGTAAATCACAGTTTTGTGTGATGCACAGGGCTGTTGTTAAAACATCACAACCAGTATACCCAAAATTAAATAAGGCTTTGAGGTTCTTTTAGAAGCAAGTTAGCCCACACCTATACTAATAAGAACAATGCTAAATTGTTGCAGAAGAACTCCATAGTATGGTATTGACTAAAATTCCTTTGTTGCTGTTGTACATTGGGAATGCACACCCTTTGAAGGTATCAGGATTTCATCCTGAAGTACTTTAACTAGGCCTGTCACGATACCAAATTTTGCTGAGCGATTAATTGTCTCAAAAATTATTGCGATAAACGATAATATTGTTTGAAGACCTTTTTACACTGATTTAATGGAAATGATGTAATAATGCATGCCAAAGATGGATACACTTTATTTTCAAAATAACGCTGGAACTGATAAACAAAACAACCAAAAACAAAAATAAAATGGATTCTCAGTCTCTATCAACAAAAAATGTACTTGG
>CAEGAD010092056.1:0-64393 GCA_903067055.1 Poeciliopsis paucimaculata | reverse complement strand
AAAAAAAAAAAATTTTTTTTTTTTTTAGTGTTTACCCCCCCCCCCCCCCCCCCCCCCCGAGTATTTTTTAATGGATTCTGCGACAAAGTTCCCTATGAAGTCCTTATCCTGAATCAGTCGTTCAATTTAACGAATAAAATCCGATGCATGTGACTGAATGACTCGCCGGTCACTTTCTTAAAATTATTTATTAGATTCGCTTGTACTTAAAACAACAAAAATTGTCCTTTTTAGTGAAAAAGAATTCCACAAAAATGTGTTCCTTTGTCATTGTTATGAAATCCTTTTAAAGTTTGGTCAGTAGCAGTAGATTCTCAGTAATCTGACTGATTCTGAATCTATTTCATTTTCAAATTGTGCTAATTTACTTGTTGACAACGACAACAAGCATGTTTGAGTAGAAACTGGTGAGTTTTCGCTCCCTAAAAGACAATTAGCCAAAGATTATCATAGATTGTTAGGATGTGTGGAAATCCTAACAATCATCATTGTTGATTGCTGTAGCATCATTCCACTTCAGAGAAAATGCATTGAGATGCATCATTTAAAGCCTAAAATCCATCAGGACGTGCGCATGTAAAACCTCTCTGACAAATGCTACATTAGTGACAGTAAAGATCTGGTTCACTGGAATCCAGTACCATCAAAGCCCCAATCTGTCCGGTGATTAAATGCGTGAAATTATCAGTGAATATCTTGTTCCGTTCTGTCGACTGAACTGTGATATTTTCGTTTTTGTTGTTTTCCTGCAGCCCGACGAGCTGGAGGGCGTCCATACACACACCTTCAAGCTGAAGCCGTTCAAGAAGGCAAAGAGTTGTGATATATGCAAGCAGGCCATCACTAAGGAGGGTCTCATCTGTAAAGGTGAGTGTCTGGGATTCAGTCTTTTTTTAAAATTTTTTTTAAATTGTTTTCAAAAATGATTATTTTACCTAAGTCATCTTTTGGCAACAACTCTTGAAACTGTTTAGAGTCCTGTGTTGTTTGATTTAGGACTCTCAGGCGGGTTTGGGGCCAAAACAACTCATTCCTTCATCTCATCTGTTGACAAAAACCTCACATCCATCTGAAGAAACATAACCTCAAATCACAAAGCTGCCACCACCACGTTTCACAGAGAACTTCATGTTCTTTCAGTGACATTGATTTGAATTTGGTATTAAAAAGGAGGCTTTTGGTAAGTTTTAGTCTTTTGCGGTTGCCTACACAAAAAAACGACGACTAACGTTCATATACTTCATAAGTAAGTAAGATTAGTAAGATACAATCAAATATTGCGTTGTGGAGAAGTTACTTGTTCCACTATTAGTAAGAATGGAGAAAATGCCCCACTTTCATTACAACTGCTAACCATCTAGTCTTTTGTATAGTTTCTCCTCCAGTCTAAGAAACGCTGTATATTACATACTGGTATAAATCATGTGGTGTGAACTCAGGCAAAATTGGTGATTTGATCAAATCAACAAACACGTCAGGAAGGAGGAGGTTTGGGTCGGTTTCTAACCTAGCTACGTTCAACTTTTGTAAATGCCTCTGCCTATGAGCTCCAGCTTGGTGAGCCACTTCCACAGATGATTTAGCTTAACTTGAACAGGTCGAAGTTCAATATCAAAATCAGTTAGCTGAAATGATTCAGGTATTTGATTAAGTTCCTTCTGTCCTGGGAACAATTTCAAATCGCCTAGCATACTTGGATAGAGACACCAAGCAGAAAGATGTCTGAGCCGGGAAGGATGGATGGATGGACAGATGGATGGATGAATGGATAGATGGATATATGGATTGTCCTGATGATGGCAGTAAACATCCAGCTGGAACATCTGATTTTGACTAACCTAGATCAATAGTTTCTCTGATGATCTATTTGGCGTAATCTTTACATCAGACACATTGACTGTTTGAAAGCCATTGTATGTGTCAAATTTAAACAGTTTGAGCTAATATTGCTTTTTTGATCAAGCATAATTTTGACTAAACTCCTGCATGCAAGTGTTACCAACAGGCTTTGATTACCCAAATGTTTCATTGTCCCTCCAAGAGAAATATTTGCCTTCCTCATTTTCTCCCTTTATCGCCTTTCACACATCTTAAGTCGATCTCTCTGTCACTTTCCAACGGCGTCACAAAGACAGTGGCTTTAACTGAGGCTGAGAGGAAGAGTGTAGAGAAAGGAGGAAGAGGATGGGGCTTGTGAAGGGCTTTGGCTGAGGATTTGGTGTTTAAAATTAGCATGGCTGCTGCTGCATTAGCCTAGATAAGAGGCAAAAGAGAGGGGAAAAGGGGGTGAGGAGTGGGGTGTGGGGCAGAGGCAGAGGCAGGCAAAGGAGCTAAAATATGGGGAGAAGAGAGGAAATAAGGAGTCAGACCTGGAAGAGCAAACGAAAATGAGGACACTAGAGAATTATGTTCTCTTTCATCTTCTTTTTGTAATCATCATACACCCTAAAATACAGGAGAAAACAAGCTAAAACCCAACAGAAACTACATCCAGAAAGTAGCCGGTAGCTTGGAGATATTACCTCCTGCATGATGTACTCATTGCTTTTCTATTCAAGATGACAAAAAGAGCGAGAAAAACGTAACATTCAACTTCCAGATATTTTATTGTTTATTGACCGACTTTGGTCGTTTATTGGCTAAACTTGTGGCAATAAAATTCGCTCTTCAAGACCAAACAGCTTCTAGTGAGGTCGTTTGAGGGTCAGCAGCAGCAAAGCAGAGCTAAAAAAGCGGCCAGCATAGCCGAAAAGTTAGCTATGAAGAAACACCGTATAAATCATGTGGTGTGAATTCAGGCAAAATTGGTGATTTGATCAAATCAACAAACACGTCAGGAAGGAGGAGGTGTAATGAACGTCGAGTTGTAATGAAAGTGGGGCATTAACTTCAACCATGATGATACCCAACGTGCCACTGACACAACATGTGTTACGACATCATGTATCGCCTGTTCACTATGCTAACAGTTTTATAGATGTTGATGTCATTGCTAATTGTGTTGTTAATGTTGCCTATTTGACCATGATAGGGTTTTTGTCAAAAAGGCTAATTTTAAATAGATTACTGTAGTTCTACAGCAATGCATTGTGGGTACAGGATGAATGTCTGTTGTTGCTACGCATCACGGATGGAAAATGAGAGGAGAGGAAACGAAACTGCTGGGTTAATTCTTCATCCACTTCAAATGCATGAATTTAGACCTCTAATCATTGGAAGGATTCTTAAACACAGCTGTCCAACTTTATTCAACTGAAAGTTTACATAACAGTAAATTACCGCATTAGAATTTATGCTAAGTGAGATAAACCTTTTCAAAGCTAGCATAGATGCTAAACAAAAATTAATCTCCACTATTAGCACATTAGTGTATTAGCGGAAGTGTGCCCCCTACTGGAAATACCAGATTAAAAAAAAGACAAATGTCATTTTTGCTCTTAGACATCTTTAGGAAACGTCGAGCTGAGCTAAACGTTTCCTCTCTGTTTTGCCTTTCTGATTGAAATAATTAGCAGGCAGTGCTTCACCAGCACAGCTACTAAGTAATTCATTCATCATCATGACACAGGTTTACCTAATTTAACCCGGGAGTGTTTTCCTACTACTCAGGCAACCAGAAACCTCTCTCAGCCATATGGAGCGTCATCGATCAGCACTGGGACAGGGCTCCTGGCCTCCATCAAATTATTTTTATCTCACATGACAGTTGAAAGAAATTACTATAAAATCTCTAAATATAAAAAAAAAAAAAGACATTTAAAGACAAAGAAAGCGATTGATTGCTGTCTTTATCCACTTGAGGGCAGCACTGTAGCATCCTACTCTCAAAATTGGAGCTGGAAGTTATTTAGCAATAAAAATGATTCTGCTTTTACACCATGCATATGTTTGTGTTTTGTTGTTTTTTGTTTGTTTGTTTGTTTGTTTTTAAGCTACTCAATAATTAATCGATGAACTTCCTCTGTTGTTTCAGCATGCCGCCTGTCCTGCCATAAAAAATGTGAAGTGAAGGTAAGACCCTGAGCCTCTTCCAACCTGAATAAATAAGGAACTGTAAGTTACATTTTTTGAAGATTATTAAGTTTGTTTATCTTTATTATTTTTGTTTATAAAAATCTAAAATGTTCTGAAATTGTTTCAATTAGATGTTTTATATTTATTTTTAATTAATTCCCCTGTTTGTTTTTTTTAAATGCATGTTGGATTAGTCAAAATTATTTACTTGTTTTCTGTGATTTTTCTGTATTATTTTGTGTTATATGAATTCATTGATCATTTCTTTAAGTTACTTTATTCTTTTATTTTCCTTTATTTATTGGACCTATTTTTTTTCATACTGCCATTTTCAGGACGCACGTTTCTCTATCTGAAATGTGCGTCCTGTGTGTGGCTACAGGATCCTCCATGGCCAGCATCAGGCCAACCTGTGGGCGGCTTTCATTCCTGCCAATCTCTCACTAAACTCCACCAAAATGAGCAGTTATACCAAGCTCAGGCTTTGATGCGTTGCAATCTGTTGTGATGAGCAAAGCCTTGAGCTCCCTAATCAGCCATCGAGTACTTTCTAACAACAAAGAGCCACGCTGCAAACATTCCAACATTTATTCTTTCTGGCATCCTCAGTGCTGAAAGGACTAAAAACAGAGGAATGTTCGTCCTACAAGAGGAGAAATAAACCCATGTGGGGAAAAGTTTCTGCTTCCCCCGTTTCTACGTCCCAACAATCAATCGCACCACAAACAGGGAGTGCATGACGAGAACAAAAAAAACAAAAGCAGCAGAGGCATGACGGACGCACGAAGGAGGGAGCCAATCAGACGAGGGAATGAGCATAGCTGAGCGTGTTTTGTTTTTTGTTTTTTATTGCGACTGAATGGGAGAATTAAAAAAAGAAAAAAGGCCATAATTAATTTTTTCTCTTCTTTCTGAAGCCATCCTTACACTGAAATATCGTTATGGAAACAAAAACTGTGTATGCAAGGCATTCGAGGAGAAGAACCTGCGAAATACCTCAGAAACCGATCGAGGCCGTTTGTGGTGTTAGCGTGGGTAATCATCAGACGATCGCTATGACTCATTCTTCGGCCGGTGACAGACAACGGACAGGAAAATATTTCTAACCGAACAGAAAGATATATCTTTTGAATAAAGAATTTCAACTTTTATTTTATTAAATCTAATTGCATCAAATAAAAGTAATGTGTTGGATTTTTAGTAGGGACTCGTATGAAAAAAATGGGACTGATTTCAATATCTGATAGAGCCAATATATCATCCATTCCTAATTTTTAGGCAACAAATAAATTTCTGTCTAATAATAACTTTAACTCCTTGTCTTTGATTCTCAATGATCACTCTGGAGTACACACTTTAAAGCAATAATTCAGGCGTGAAGAGATTATCAACAGTCTAATTTACCTGCAGTGGATTACTCTGGAACAACATCAGCTTTGAGAAACTACATTAAATCTGGTGATAACCTGTGTAAGAATTTTAGAATGAAGGAACTTTTTGACACGAATTGATATAAAATTCTTTTTATGGTGTTTGCGAGAATTGTGAGAGTTTTGGGCAGGGAGTCGTTTCAACTTGGCAGAAATCCACTTCGACCGACCTGCTACTAGCTCAAATGTCCGGTGAATGTTATATTCTTCTCTACAGAATATCAGTTCAGATTTTTGCGTTGAATTTCGTCTCAATTCCATTTGTTTTCAGACTAATTTCAGTTTAGGTGAACAGTGCTTAAGTGCTGAGATTGCTCCACTTGATTCCAATAATTAATTTCCCTGGTTTTATTCAATGTTGCCTTTTCTTTGTTATTTATCTTGTGGAACTTGGCCTGACATAAACTTGGCACTAAGACAACCAAACTATGGAAGTAGATACTCCAAACAGCCTGCCATTAAATACCCAGAGTGCACTGCATCTGTTTTATCTCGCTAAGCATCAGTCGGTCACATCCTCTCTTTTCTCTCCTGCCCTCTACGGAGAGCCGTTCTCATTATTCCTCCTGATTTATCCCAGCCGCGTCCCAGACAAGCCTCCAGGAATGCTGTTCCCGTGGTTTGTCGTGTTCGCTGGGCTGGCGGGTTGGAATACACAAGCGAGGTTTGGCAGGGGAAGCTAAGGGAGAGAGAGGAATGATGGGAAAGGGTTGGACGAAAACCAGCGAGAATGCATGAAGTTTAAATATTTGTCAATGCCAGAGATTAATTTGTCTCAAAATCACTTCTTTTATTTATTTTTTCTAAAATCCAATTATTGTATGTTTACGTTTCTCGCTAAACGAGTGCGGTCGTCCCTGACGTTTTGCACGTTTTAATGCTCCCATTCCACCTCGGCCACAGAACAAATTTCCACGTCTTAGTCGTATATTTCAGAGAATGAACAGTATGAAACACGGCGGTTACAAAGTGGCCGCAATCCATGAATAGAATGTTAACAAGGGAGCTATAAATGCATAATGTCCAAACTGATACCTTTGGCTTGACGCTGACTAGTTACACATAAAAGTAAATAAAAAAGAAAAATGTATTGGTCAAAATTAAAATTTGCGGTGTTGGTGAGTTCAAATTTAATGTGCAACTACACTTTATGAAGTGTGGACGGATCCACCAACCAAGACGCCATCTCGCAGCGCAATTTTTATTGTGAAAAATAAAAGATAACATGGATGATTAGAATTTTCTTGCACGACCCATAAACAGCTGAGCCCCAGTTTTAAGGTTAGACTGGGCGTCTTAAACTGTGAAACACTGAGGTCAACAGTTTGTAATCTAAGCATCCCTGACATTTTCGTCCACATTCGTGCTTGTGTGATGTGTGGAAACTGGGAGAGGCCTTTAATTAGATGCTTTGCAAATGACATGCTCTATAAAGTGTTGTTAGGGGACACATAGCTGGAACACTTTGGGCCGCTTAAAGCACCCTTTGTCTTGTCTTTATTCGCAAAAAGCTAAAATCGAGCTGGAGACATAAGAGCAGATAATTATACAACGTTGATTGACCATCCATTCTGCTTTACTACAGCTATTATTTTAATTCACATAGTGTATATAATACAAAGCTCATGACAAAACTGTCTTTGATTCAGAATTGTACGGAACATTAGCATGACTGAACTTATATAGAACTTTATTAGTCATACCAAACACTCAAAATGCTTGTAATAGCATCAAGACAAAAAAAATATGTGATTATTGTTTTTTTATAAATTAGTTTTGTAAGAAACGCCTCTGAGTTTGACATACAGGATTGTACACAACCCGAACCAGAGCACACCAGCAATTTGCCTTTTAATTTCCAAAGCCTTTCATTTTTTCTTTTTGCTCCACCCTTGACGTACATGACACTGAATATTGAACACCCTAAAATAAAATTCTTGTCGAAAACGTCTGCAGTTAAGAAAAGGAGAAGCACATTTAAGCAGTAAAAACTTATCTTGGGTTTAGCATTCCCACAAGCTTGCGTTTAAGCTAATGCTGCTGCTGGGCAATGAGGGGGTTTTACTGAACCTATACTTCCACCTAACGCAGCATAGAGGAGCAAAACTCAGCATCTAAAGAAAGGCGGCTGTTTAAGCGATACAAATGCAAACAATTTGTAAGAAATTTTTACCTTAAGATGCAAAAAAAAAGACTATCTTTTTTTTTATATTAAAAAAAGAAGTATATTATTTAATATACTTCTAGCTTGTTGATTAGTGCACACTATAAATAGGATCAATATCTCGTATATAATGAATAATGTGGAGCTGTTAAAACTTTCCACAGTTATTATATGTTATGGACATTGTTCTGACTTTATAAGGAGAAAACGTGACATAAAGCTGAAGGGCTATCTTGTGTTCAAACTGTGTGTTATCTTGTTTTATGCTAGATTACTCTTCACCGGGCCAACATGGTGGCCATTATCGCCAAAGATAGTTTGTTTAGATGGTGCGTTGTGCAGCTGTTTCCCAATAATTATTAAATAGCAAGCGTCATTATGAGCTTAAAGGGTATATTTTTCATAACTTTGCTACTATGTGAAGAACATTCATAGATTCCGCAATCACTGATCCCAAAATCCCCTCTACAGATTAAACCCTGAACCGGCACTCATAACTTATTTTTAGTGATGTTTGAATATTTTCTCCATCTACGGTTCTTCTTTTCATCAGGTTTATCTTCCAAAATAGAGAAAGTGGGGCGAGACCAATAGCTGCACTAAGAACTCTATGGGTTTGAGGAAGGTTCAGGAATGTTGGCATGGGGAAAAAAAAAAAAAAAGTACCTAACCAAGCATGGAAGTGAAAAAGGTACGACCACGAGGGAGAAAAGAAAAACGACGGGACGCGCACACACATGCACACACTGAGAACAACCAGAGCCAAACCTCTTCATTCCTCGGCCGCGCAACACAGAAGGAACTCTGTTTCCCCGGTACAGACACGTCACTTCAAAGAGCTGCCGCCGCATGCTTCCATAGCAACACCCTTCAGCAGTACAGACACAGCCCGGTAGCTGAGAGATAGTGTTGGCAGACAAATGGTATAAACGTTATAATAACCAGGCGCTAGCTGATGACTGATGGACTAATTTACCTCCATCATCATCTGGAGGTCAAGAACTAAGTTCACTTAAAGAGCTGAAAAACCCAGAGGGTGGCGACTACATAAATCCTCCATCTGTCTTTTAAAAAGAAGAACTTTCTAGTGGTCTTTGTAACAACCAGCAGACACGCATTTATGACTTTTGAATGCATTTAAAAAATTAAACTGTTTTATTTTCATAAGGTGCATATTTCATTGTGAAACAGTCGATAAAAACATTAGGAGAAAAAATGAATTGTGACCAAAAAAAAAAGATTTAAGAGATCAGCAATATGTTTACAAATACAAGAATATGCACTACGGTGCAGATATCTTCTACTCCCCTTCTATATGTACCACTGTGGTGGTAGCATCATGGTATGGGTCAGTTCTCTTCTGCTTGTACTCTTTGGTGGGTACGTGGTCTCTTGTTTTTCTAGAGAAAGTGTTTTATTTTTTTGTAATTGGTGAGTCTATGTAATCATCCATCTATGTTTTTTGGCAAGCAAACTGGCCTGGATGCAGTCCCAACTAAGGACTGACTGCATTTACTGTGTCGTTCACTGGCTCAGTGGGATAACATTTCTGATTAAAAATCATCTCTTATCTCTAGTTTTCTGAGAAACTAAATTGTGGGTCTTCATTTGCATTTTGCTATAAACTAGCCACACAATTCTGCAATCGCCTGTCAGTGCTCCGTCTGAGGTTTCTCCCATTGAGATAAATTTCTCTGGTTAAAATTCAGCAAAGAATGAGTTGTGAACGATGATGTCGATTTTCCACGTTGTTTTAGAGTTGTAGTCGGTCTATAAATGGTTGTAGTTTCGCATCAGAGGAAGTGAATGAAAATGTTCAGTCTGTGTTGGCAACAATTCCAAAGATTGAGCATTTAAAATCAGAGCAAGACAAATGTTGAAGACATTTCATTGCTGTTAAAGGTATTGTGGCCGTTTCCGGAAGGTCTCATCGAGTTGATGCTTTACATACATTACGGCCAAACATTAGCAATTAGGTAAAATCGACAGTCCACACCTCCTTGGAGCAATTGGATCAATCAGAAACGATTGAAGTCGGATATACTACAGCGTGCATCTGGACCTAACATGGACTCAGCATTTTGCTGACCTCGTGATCTTTTTAACATTCCGTCAAATGCATTTTCAATTCAGTGAATCTATATTTAGCCTAATTTGCTAAACTGAAACAACAACAGAAGAGTTGTAGGCTTTGCCTTTCCCCCTTGTCTGTAGAGTCAGCAGCTTCCAAAGAGACCTACGAGGGAAAGAAGGGAGGAGAGTGTGTTAGCAGAAGGAGGAATACAGAGGGATACAGTTACTGCCCCTGAACGACTTTTGCTCTCTCATTTTGGGTACCGGAGTCTTAAGGAGCCCCTAGCCACTTTCTTGGCCTTATATAGTGTCTTTCGAAATTTCTTGGCAGTTGACGGGAGGATCCAAAGCCAGCAGTAAAACGAGTGCATCCTGGTCCAGTCCAGAGGCTGAGCAGACAAGCCCGCATTCACGCATACTCAAGTTCAGTAGCTCTACTGGCACGCGTTTGGGATTACTGCTGTTGTTTGGAGTAAGGGGGAGGAGGAGGACGGTCTCTGCATTACAGTACTCGCTTTCTTGCCTTGACTCTCTTAGAAGGGGCGTGAAGGCAGGGGGTATGTAAAAGTAGCAGCGAGGCAGAACGGGACGGCGTACAGGCGTGCAGGTAAGAGCGTTTATGGAATGTGTTGTCAGCTTTGACCAAAAGTTTTCTGTGGGGTTTTTATATAGAACAGGTAAAATAGGTGAGTAAGCTGTACAGCATCAACCACGAGATGGTGTACAACTCCAGCAGAAGCTTCCTTTTTTTTCCTCGGGATGTTTTGAATGTGGGCTGCTCTGACTCAGCCATGGGAAAGTTTCTCCCATGGGAATGAGGCAGGCTGAGTTCACAGGCCGGGGGGGAGCCTTTCGTGACCTGACGAGCGGTGATTTGTGGCAGCGGAGTCAGCAAGAGACTGGGAGCAATTGGTCAACCCAGCAGGCAAACATGTGTTTTCCCTTCTCCCGGGAAAATCTGCTGTAGCATTGTTGAAGAGGAATTTCATTCCCACTCTTTTCCTTCATATCTCTTCTCGTGCTTCTCTTCTTTTCAGAGCGGATGCTGGCAATCAAGTCACCTTTGACCTCAATCTAATAAAGGCATGGCAATAAAGTATGATTGATTTCACTGAAAGGGCCAAAAGTTGAGAGAGAAACGGCTGTAACTCTAATCCTATCCCAAGTCTTTGGCCAATGTTTTTTACTTAACCTCATCCTGATGCTGCACTTTTTCATTTGCCAAATCTCAAGGGCATTTGTTGCTTCACTTTAACTCTCCCAGAGATTTATGTCTTAACAGTTCCCTGCAAAGACTGAATAGCTTCATAATAAGTGAAACATTAACAAAATTCAGTTAAAACTGCAAGCTCCTCTGGCTTGCAAAATAAATGCTGAAAAACTGTTATATAAGCATTTATGCTTAACCGCTGATTCACATCTGTCAATAAGTGAAGAATAGTGAGTTTTTCTTCTGTAACTTAACATGTTCTGGTATATTTTTCTCTGAGGCGGTCAGATCAAACGTAAAAGTACACATCAGGTTCTCAGCTCTTGTTGTTTTATTGAGTTTTTTTTTGTAGCTTTGATGTTGGCTCAGAGTCGTTTCCCCTTCCTTCACCGTGTAATTAGTGGTCAGGCGAGAAACGGCATCCTGCCGTCGTCCCTAATTAAACCGGAACTGATAGGCTGTCCGGGACATGCCGATCAGCGCCTTCCAGTAATGACCAAAACATGCGCCGGTCCACAGAAGCCCGGCTGTTAAAAGTTTGACAAATTTGCAGACGTTTTTATTTCCCCACAAAGGAAATGGGAATCAGGTAGATTTCTGTCAGCTTGGTGCCAAATACTAGAAATCTCCCATGACTGAATCCCAGATCAAATGTCCTATGATTATATGTAGTCATGTTCATCTTGCGTAAAATTTCAAGGCAGCCGTTCAGATTTGGTGGTTTTCAACCTGTATCCAAAGTGAGCCACAATCACACATCTGATGTTCATCATTTCCCTGTTTATTGGTGTGTTTTGTCGTCTATCTAGTGATTTAAGCTGTAACCATGGGTAAAACAGCCAAGCCACAGCCTGCTCAGCTCTCACTTGATGATCAAATAGCTGCCTTCTCCATGATCCACAGTTTTTGGCCTCTCGCGTGTCCACTACAGAAAGCCGCACTCGGCTCTCAAACCAAACAATGGCATGTCGGTTTGGAGGTGGAACGGTGTCGGTGCCGAGCTTGCCGGCCTTCGTAATGGCTGCACCACCATGGCAATTCGCTGCGATGAATCACATCGTAAATAACTGCCTGTAAGCTGTGGCGAAGTTTGTCTGAACCGTTTAGAGGAGACGCGAACGCTGCTTGTCACCAATTTCCATGCTTGCTTATGGAGTGTTAGCCATGTGGTAGTCATTTAGTTCTCATTTCAAAAACAAATCCCCGCTGGTAACATCCAAGAGTCTGACAATGGATTTCTGAAACGGACAACTTTGATGTGTAAAGAAAGAAAGCAGCCAAAGAGAGTTAGACCATGACTAGAGTGGACCACCTCTGCAGCTCCTGATATGTCTAAATGTGTGAGGATTTGTGAGAAATGACATGAATATATATTTTTTAACAAAAGTAAAAATCTTTTTTGCTTCTTTTTGGTTAGTGGGCCTGCTGTCTAGTGGTGGGGCAAACTCATGCTGATGCGCTAATGGCAAAGCAAATTTTTTATTTAGTGCTTTTAAGTTTTTTCTAACATTTAGCACAGTTAGCTTCCCCTTAATGAACTTTTCCAGATACATTCTAAAGCACTAATTTACTTGGCTTGTTCTAGTTGCCCCGACAACTGGGTGGATCTAGTTCTAGGGGCAACATAATAATACTAAGGATACAAATAGTATAATAATAATAACCTAATAATATGCCCACAATTTAACTTCTTACTGATCAATCATCTAAAACATGGACAGTTATGGAGAAAATATATGCATTTATACAAACATTGAGGGTATTTATTGCCCAGTCATTACATAATGTTAGTAGACACTGAACACTAGCTATGTCAACCAAGCAGACAAAACAAAAATTCATATTTTTGACTTTAAATTACATGAAATAGTTAGTGCAATCACTCATTTCAAAACTTTCTCTTTTGAGATAGTTCTATCAGCATTTTGCTCCCAGATTGAGGAAAATCACATCTATAAGCAATCACTGAAACTGCCTTTTTCTGTAACAATATCTCAAACATGTATTGCATGTTTGACATTGTGTCAAGATGGAAAAGAACACCCTCTCCGCCAAATTTGCAAAGACCTCCAAGTAAAACAGAAACCCAGTCAATGTATAAATCCCTGCGCGGCGGGCCCGGTTGAGCTTCAGTCCTTATTTGGCCCCGCGTTTAGAAAGAGAAGTATTTTCTTCCTTGGGCTCGCCGCCATCGGTGTGGTAGCAGCTCTTGTGTGGGCAGAAAGGAGCGCCTGAGGAATTCTTAGTGCGGTCGGACCAACGGCGGGCTTATTTAGTGGAACCCGTGGGATGATTTATGCATGGTGGCAAACGCATGCTTTCTCCCATCAGCTAGGGTCATGTTGATGTGCTAAGAGCACAGTAACAGTTGAGCTAGCAGGTTAAGAGGGCAAGAAATGTCTTGGAACGTCACGGCTTTGGAGTCAAAACCTAAATGTTCGGTAGAGAATATCAGTTAGAAAACCCCAAATGAAGACAAATGTTGCTGAAACGCACAAATTACATTGTCCTTTCTGAAATCATTTAAACTCTTGGTGATCCTGAACCTCTGTATAAAAAGCACTAAAGTAGAAAGAATCTCACCTGAGAGAGTTGACCTTTAGCGTTGAACAATGACTGGCCTTAACTCTCCTCTGTTTGGCCCCTAATGGGGCCTCTTATCCAGTCTAAGATTCCAGAAGCCCCCTTGGGTCTTTCCTTTGACCTCTTGTTTTATTCCTTCCCTTGTGACCCAATGAGAGTATAAGCTCCCTTTTCAAGTTTCTGTGACTTGTTTGTGGTCTGCTAGTCACTATGCACTCCTGCCTGGCTGGGAAGTAATTATGGAAAGTCCTCACAGTCCTTAAAGTGACAGAGTTTAGTGTTCTGTCTGCTCAAGTTATGACATGACTTTTTTTTTTTTTTTTTTTTTTTACATCTCGACAGAAAAGAATGTTGTCTTATTTACAAGATGTTCACATTAGGACAGGGAATTCTAGAAAATCTTTAGTTCAAAATGTCAAAGTAAGAGCTTAAGCTTCACAACCTATATAAGACACCGTACAGGCCCACTGGCCACAGAAATCATCCCCAAACCACGACTCTTTCAGCTCCTTGCCTCACAGGCACTATATGGTTCTTGTCCTGGAAGGTAGTGGTTGCTTTATACCAAACCTAACCTCTGTAATGGTGTCCAGATTATTCAGTTTTACTCTTATCTGTCCAAGGAATTTTAGTCCTAATCTTTGTCTACTTTCTCTCTTGCGAACTGTAGCCTCAAAGTCTCAAATAAAATTATTTTAGTGCTGGACCTTTGATCTTTTCTCTTTCCATAGTCTGTCTGGATACTCAATAGTCTTGGGAACTCTCTTTTGCTCTCTTCTCTTTGATTTCTTTCAAAGGTTTTCTGTACTTTTTAGACCAGGTCTTACATTCTCAGGAAGAGATAGACCCACAGCATCACAGATCACCCATCATACTCAGCAGTGGACATAAATTGCTTTTTTGGACATCCATCAGTTGTTTCAGGTTAGACTCTCCTGTAGTGTTTGTGGCTGAAAAGCTCCAGGTAATCATTGCTCTGACTGCAGATAGAGCCAGGTTTAGTCAAATAGCAAAAATCAGTAAAAAGGTACCACTCTTTCCTTGGATTCCTTTTATCTTCATCATCTTCTCGTACTGTTTCGGATATTTGTTCCTGTAGAGCAAGCCGCACACCAGCGACGACTTGTCGACTTGTCGACCGACTCTTTAAGTTTTCCATATCTCATGCTACGGGTGTGATTGCTTCTTATCCAGCTACTAGTACTGTTGATAACTTTGATTGCAAAGTCAATGAGCTCTTTGTTTTCCACAGCAAATAATTACGGCAGCTTCCTTCCCGGCCGTGCCTGCTATCAGTTGATAGCACGCTCTCATCCCTGTGGTTGTAAATAGCCGTCAGCTCACAGCATGTTGGGATACCAGGTATTATAGGCTCCCACTTAGCTCTGCTTCCCTTATAAACTCCCCTGTGCGTGTTTATCTGTACACACTTAAGTAAATACAATCAGATGGTAGCTATAAGTTGCCATAGAATTCTTGTTTGTGCTCTATAGTCAGTGATTTGAGGCACAGGGGGAGATCCAGACTATTAGGAGCCACTTACTTGCCGTGGGTAATGTAAGAAAACTTTTCTGACATCCAAATGGGCTGGTGACGGCCAGGTTGCTATTAAAAGATGTTGCATTGCAACATCAGGAAATCAACACCCTGCTAACTTAGAGGTGACAGTAAAATTAGGGTACAAGTGATACTTTTCCTAGCAACAAGAACTGGCTTGTGACTTCAAACAGTAGTGTGTTTGCGTGTGAGTGCGTGCAGGCGTGTGTGTGTGTGTGTGCGTGTGTGTGGGTGTGTGTGTGTGTGTGTGTGTCATTTAGTCTCATTTGTTGGGAGGCCCACACTGCTGTTTACAGAAAACTTGCTGTGCAGCAAAAAACAGCAGCGAAAGGACAGTGGTTGCAAAAAAGAGAGCAAAACATACAAGAGTACACCACAAAAAGAGCAGTTGTTGGAGAAGGATGCAGACCAGGGGTACCAAGAAAGGCTTTTCTTTAAAGATGTTTTTGTATCTTTGGTATTTAAGCTTTAAGTTTTCATATACTCTGTCCTCTGGGCTACTAATCAGCAGTATTAAAGTTATGACTATAACTATTATAATTATCTCCCAGATCATTTTCCAGATTGCAGAAATCAATAAAAAGAGGTCATAACTAATCCTAATTTTGTCGCACAAGAGTTTTAAACTCTTACCTTACCGCCCCAGCAAATTAGCTTGCTAGCTAGTGCTAGCTTGTACAATGAACATATTAGAAGTGGAAACACACTCAATACACCCCATTTTTGTGTATTGTATGTGCGATACTGCATGGGTTGGGTGTGCTTTAAATATTTTTTGTGAGGTACTTACATACTAGCATACAGATGATATTTTACCTATCAACCAGTAGAGTACCATGTACCCAACACCTCCATTCCAGCTTTCTTTGTTTTTTTAGCATGTTTGAGATAAATCTTTCACTGACAGGAAGAGCTTCCTGCCTGCCAGTTGAACTCTCTCCCACTTTCCGCTGGACTCATAATTTGTTGCGGACAGCAAAGTGTTTTGACAAGAACCATAATCGTGGAGTACCACAGGGTTCGGTGCTTAGGCCAATTCTTTTTACTGTATGTTTCCAGACGGCATGGGATTATGGTACTCTACTATATCAAATCCATAAGTCCCAAAGTCTTGAAGACATAAAAGCCTGGGTGAATCAGAAATTTTCTGCATTTAAATTCTGAGACAGGAGTTGCCGTCTTGGGATCAGACTGTGTTTTTTAAAGTGAAATTTGCTGCTGGGCTCACAAGTCTGACTCTCCTCCCTCATATTTTCACTTGCTTTTGTGACTCTACAGTTGTACCACACCGCACTGACTAGTTAATCCTCTGCAGGAGTCAGACTTTTCAGTCAAAATATAACATGAATCTGCATTATGTAGTATTAATGCATTAAACGTTTTAGATTAATCGCATTAATGTTGACAGCCCTAATTTGGTTGCAACTTTTTTATCTTCATGTAGTGACTTTCTGTGCTACAACCTAAGGGTGAAGGTTAGGTTTTAGCTATTGTCTTGCTTACTGTTTCTCCCTTTCGCCTGTAGCTAATGTTACTAACTTTAGCTACAGATTCTCTGTTAATGAAGGCTTTTCCGTATCCAAAACTTCTTACCTGTTTCCATTTGGGTATGGAAAAAAAAGAGAACGTTTTTGTCCATATGAAAAAAAGTAAGCCATTTTAGTAAAATTGACACATTTAAAGCCATAAAATGACTTAATAATTAGTGCTAAACAGATTGAAGCAACAACCTGTTGCTGTTGTGTTGACCTTGTGTTTTCACTGTTCGCTGTTTCTGTGACTTGTCTTTACACGCCTGCTCTCTTTGCTCATCAGCTATCTTTCCATCTTCAGGTCACTACATCATGTCAGACTGCGACCAGCTGTGAGCCGGTGAGTACGAAGCCTCGGCACGAGTTCATCACCAACCCTGAGGTCTTTGAGGAAATATGCAAACAGTTACTGGCCTCGAAATCCTCTACACTAATCCAGGAAGGGACTGCCGGGAATTGTAGTTCAAATGGGTCACCATCTGAACTACAGATGGTGTAGTTCAGATGGTGACCCATTCAGATAGACACCGACACCAAAGGTCGGTGTCTATAAGCATGAGCGCTTCCTCCTGTCTGCTCAGACTGAAGCGGACAAAGTGTGTTCAGCTTCAGAGGTGATGAAAGTGGTCGGGATGTGGACAGAGATGAATATGAAGATATTGGGATGATTATGATCTGTGATTTTGACACATAAGGGACACAAAAAAAAAAGAATAAAAAACACCTGAGACTTGAGTCTGTCATTCCTATTAAAACTTAAATATAAATAACTTTAAAGACCAGTTGATAGTCATCTACGATGAAAACAGATTTAGTCCACCAATTATAATAAAGACCTTCATATTTGAAAGAGTGGAGGCTTTTAAAACTGGTTGTATGGGTAGATGCTCAGGGCGGCAATAGAGGGGGGAAAACTCTTCTCTGAAGAGACACATCCTCATTAGTTCCAACTGTGAAGGAACTTCAACACCAAGCTGCAGGAGGAGGAAGACGAGCTTCAGGCAGAGCAATTTTATTTCTCTTTTTTTTCTTTCTGTTTCCTAAGGGTTGCAGAAAATGATTTAGGCTCTGTGGCGCAAAGACTTGACTCATTTTCATTTTAATGAGCTTGAAATTGAAGTTTTCCTTCTCTCCCATGAAAAATGTAAAATGAGCAAATGGTGGACGGTGATTGGAAGACCAGCAGATTTATCAGTCCTCTGATTTCTAAGCTTTCAGCATGAAAAGTTGCGTTTTCTGTTCTTTATCTTTAACATTAGCAAGGAATTGGATGACCAATGTCTCAGCTACAAGAAATGGCCCTTTTGAATCTTTTATTCCAATTTCTTCTTTTCTTTTTTAACCTGAACATGTTGTTTGTTCCTTGTGGTGAAATAAAGTCAGTGATATGCTCACCCTTCCTCTGTCTCTGCAGCCTCCCACTCCACAGCTGCCGCTAAAGCATGTAGATACACCGGTAAGTCTTTTCATTCATTAATGCTGCGACTGTTTCAAATCTGTCCAGATATTAAACAAATACTAGTTTCCGACATGATCCGAGGTGTTTTCCTGATCTTTGTTGTGCTGCTAATGTGGAAGGAAAACTGTTTATTTAAAGCAGAAGGCAGAAAAAAACGGAACATTTGTTAAAACACAATTTTCTTCCCTCTTGTTTCTCCAGAGTAGAGCAAACAGACATGAAAGTGACACTGATGTCTCACATCCCTCGCCTTCTCTGCCTTTGTTTCTTACGAGTCAGCGTTTGTGTCAGATGTTACCCGAATAATTAGAGCGACGATGACTCAGAGCAGCAATATAAACACAGATGGTTCCCTTTGTTCACCAGCTTGTATAGAAACTCATACAAAACTCTGCAGAATAATAATAATAATAAGACTCAGTAATTATCTTCTTTCTTGCATCCTCAGCAACATGAATTTACAAATTTCATTTTCTCTCAAAAACAATCTCAGATTAATTTTGATATTTCCTCCCAGATATGCTTGGTCTTTCATTCAAAGTATCCGCTTATTCCTTTGGGGGTGGCGGGGCGGGGGGGTTTTGGTACGTCTGTGGAGAAGGTGGAGGTTTTGTTGGGTTCATTTCAGCAGGATGTGTCCATGGTGGTTTGGTGCTGAAACGGCCCATTGTGACCATGGCGGCTCCGCCGAAGCCAGATGAACCAGACTTTAATTCCAGACGCTGTGGACCAAAACGAAGCTCGTCAGACAGGGAAAACATTGGGTCTCTGGTTTTTCCTCTCACATTCCGGGGATTCTTAATCAGTTTCTCCACACTGAGGCGCAACTCGGATGGAATATGGAGTTGGAGGGGAATATCTGCAAAAAGAGAGGGAAGAAAAGTTCAAATAAGTGTGAACCAAAGACAGAGAAGGCAGGAGACGAAATGCAGCATGATGTATCAAATTATCACTAATCAAGACTGGCTGAAGTAGTGGCAGTTCTGGCATGCATGAGGCCCTCCGCTCCCAGGACCCACCCCTTTCCAAACTATGGCAAGCTGTTAGTGTATATAATCACCAGGTGACACAACACGGATGTTTGCAGATGAATCTTTTCTTTCCTGTCCTTCTGTTTCTCTTAGGGATCTACGAGGTCCTGCAAAAGTGTGGAGATTCGGAGAAAGCAGTCAGGGTAAATATTCTATATTCACTTTGTCCAACATATTTCAGCGCCTGCTTCCAACAATTTTTCAACATTTAATAATTAGCTCCACTTTTTCCTCCCTGTAGTGTAAATATGACATAAGAGTATTTGTAGCGTAGGCTTTGTGTTTATCTTCAATAAATTAGAACAAAACTTGCCTAAACGTGCCCTCATCATAGTCAGAGCAATAAAACAGCTGGAAATATGTCAAATAAATATGCCGTAATTAACAGGAAACGTGGTATGAGGGAGAATGCTCCACCAAATTCCCAAAGCAACCACTGACCTTTGAACAAGGAAAGGCTGAGGCCAGCTTTAAAAAAAAAGTGGGAATAATAATAAGTCATTAACATATTTTGTTAAATTTGAAATAAAAATATGAAAAAGAAATCTGAAGCACAACATGGTCCAAGAGGCCTGCACCGAGAAATAACTGCAAAATACATCACAATCCACCTGACTTTAATCAGAAAAGGTGTGGATAAATCCCGATCACCACAGGTTGCAATTGACGTGTTTCCATTTAGCAGATTTATTTTTGGAATTCAAATTTGCACAGTTTTATAACCAACTGCAACACAGCTACTAGTGATATCTACATGCTAACTGGTAAGCACGGCAGAGGGTCTGTGCTGCTGTGGGCCTCTTTCTTTGTTAGAAAGTCTCTGAAGTATAAAAACATCTTCAGCAAAACCTGATCATCTCTCCGTGAAAACTGAAAAAGCGTTGTTATGCGGTTTAGCAGGACTTGGGCTAAACAGGCAGCCTTCTTCCACCGCCGTGGTCAGGATAGAATCCCTCCTGGATGTTTCTTCTCATGCCCACTGGTCACTAAAGCATTTCTGCTCAGTGGAAGAGGCTGCATGCTCTCAGCAGAGGTCGTGTCAACTATCAGTACAGGAATGTAAACCGTAGCTGAGCTGTGGGAGTTTAGATTTGATCAAGTGCATGTTTGTCAACTGTTCCCAAGAGGAATGGAGGACTTTCCTCAAAGATGTCGTAGCAACTGTGAAAACCTCCGATTAGATGTCTGTGTCTCTGCCGCACAGCGTGCTTCAGGCCATGGAGGAGAGCTATGAGGTGGACCTGGTCTACATCACCGAGAGGATCATCTCCCTCTCCTTCCCCGCCGCGGCCGACGAGCGCAGCTACACCAACAACCTCAAAGAGGTGGCCGCCATGCTGCGGTCCAAGCACGGCGCACACTACCTGGTGAGACGAGTCCGGGCCCAGAACCCGTTCCCCGTCGAGCTGAACCGCTTTAATGTGTCATTCTTGTCTCGTTTACCTCAGGTGCTCAACCTGAGCGAGCAGCGGAACGACTTAACCAAGTTAAACCACAAGGTACGAACACGGTTTGGTGGAATCGGAGGCCGCGCGTTTGAGAGGAGTGGAGTGAAATGTAAAAAGTGAAACTGGCTCGTGCTTTCTGATTGATTTCTGATTGATCCGGCTCAGGTTCTGGAGTTCGGCTGGCCGGATCATCACGCTCCGGCGCTGGACAAGATCTGCAGCCTGTGCAAAGCCATGGACACGTGGCTGAGCGGAGACCAGCGCAACGTGGTGCTGCTCCACAACAAGGTGACCAGACACTCAGGGGTTAGAATAGGAAGAAAGATCTGTGAAAATGTAAGGAACTAGAAAATTAATTCATAAAAAATGTAATATGTATCAATTTGTATGAATGTTAAAATTATGAATACAAATTTAGCCTTAAATTAAGTATAAATTCAAATATTTTTATGAATTTATTATGCCATTATATATCCCATTAGAACTAATTTTACTTAATTTACATGAACTTCAGACATTTTTTTCTTTGACTTGAAGTCAGAATAATCTTCAAACAATATTTTGAAAAATGTGTATTATCAAAAATAAATAACCAATTTAAAAAATGTATTTGTTTTAAACCAATTTTGAAATCTGATTAAACTTCAGTTTTAGATCAGCTACACTTTAAAAAAGGTGTTTATTGTTTTATTAGCTAGATGTCAGAGTTATCTTATTGCTTTCTAAGATAACTAAATGATTTGGGAAATGGCTTTGAAAGCTTCTGATTGGCTAATTGAAGACATCAAACAGAAATGGAGGTACACCTGTAGATGTACTTTAAGTCAACACCTCAAACACACACTGCTTCCTGCCTGGTGTGACATCATGAAAACAATTGTTCTTGAATGCATCATCAAGCTTCCTGCCGAGCAGTTTCTCCACTGTCGATTTTTTTTTTGGGAACAAACTCTTCTCACTGTCACACCTTTAACACTACACAAAGACTTTATACATCAAATTGTAGATTTTTCCCTTTACTTTCAGCCGGTGTGTCTGGATTCGTTCTAAGATTTATAGTTTTCCTCCAAGTCCCCTCAGAGGCAGGAAACTCTCACGCTCTCGCTCATTTACGTTTGTTGTAATCCTTCTCTGAACTTTCAGGAAGTCGTTTTAGTATTTCCAACATGAACTTCACTTTAACTCAGTCTTCTTGGGTGTTCTGCGGTTTTGCAGGGGAATCGAGGTCGAACAGGCGTAGTGGTGGCTGCATATATGCACTACAGCAACATATCTGCAAGGTACGCAACATGTTATTGCACTTGTGTTATTTTCTAAGCTTCTGTGTGAAGTTCACAATGCTACGGTAGAAGATTTGAGGCTGTCGCTTTTCGAAAAACTGTCTTTTGGGTACTTTGATCTTCCAAACCCGCTTTTTCTAGGGTGATATGAGGACAGGAGTAGCAATCCATCAAACAAAGGCCCTGAATATTAAACACCCATGTGATATTTTAGCTTAGCAGTCCGTCCTCGCTAGTTTATTTTCCTGGCATTGTGAGGGAAAAATGTCATCCATGTTTAATACAACCAGATGTTATAAAATGGGCCCCAGCCAGAGGGTATCTTTTATAAAGTTGTGAAGAGTTTTCCTTGTCTTCTAGAAAAAAAGGGCCGATTTTGAATTGAAATCTAGAATAATAACATCTGTGTGATTTCATGCCATGCAGTGCTGATCAGGCGCTCGACAGGTTTGCCATGAGGCGATTCTACGAGGACAAAGCTCTTTCCGTCGGTCAGCCGTCACAGAGGAGGTAAATGATTAACTCCCTTTATTTTCTATCACTACTTTTTATTATTAATTCCACTAAAGAGTTAACATGAAGACACCCTTAGATCAGCAAAATGAGACATCCTGCAAATCCTGAAAGGATTTTTTTTTTTTTTTGCTTCCCTGTAGAAAATGTACACTACCAAGAAAAAAATTATCTCACCACTTTTAGCACTTTTTAAAAAAAATATTTAAATGATTTTCATCCTCAACAAAATGTTGTTTTTATACTAAGATGACCTGAGTAAATTGAGGAATTATGAAATCAAATACATTCAGAAATATTTAACCCTAACTTTTACGTTTTAGGTAATTTTATTACATGACAAATTTCCTTTTACTTTTTCTTTTTAGATCATTTTAATGCAAATCTATTAAATAAACCTTACATGATTCATGTTCATCAGTGGAATAACGCCCATTTATTTTAATTACATGCTCCTTAGGTTTATGTATTTGGAATTATTAAAGTATAGTTATATTAAATTAATAATGAGTGTATTTCTTTTAAATGCAGAAATTATATTGTTTGAATTACATAATAATCAAGTTACCTATGCAAATGAAATTGCATATATTTCTTTGAATTACGTTTCAGTTGTTGATATTTGTCACTCTGGAAAGTGTTAGAAAGTTCTTTCAGAGGGAACCACAATGAGAACAAATTAACCAGGCAAAAAGTTAACTGTGCTAACCCTAAAGCACTAATCATAACTATTAGTTCCACTAATGCCAAAAGTGCTACATGGTATTTAGTGGAAGCTAATGCTAAAGCACTAAAAGTTAAATTTATGTTGACAACCTGTGTGCGTCAGTGTCACAGCATGTGTTATGACATAGTACATTGCTCTCAACATTTTCAAAGTTAGCAAAAATGCTAAAGCGTTAAATGAAAAATTAGTGCCACTATTAGCGCATTTGCAGAAGTCTACCCACCACTGATGGGTAGACTTCTGCCCATCAGTGGTACCCTCTAACGGAGAAAGAACACAGAACAGTGGGGAGCCTGGTCAGGAACAATCAACCTACAAAAAAAACTTTTCTGGAAGAGAGCATTGAATTTGCTTGATGATCCATCGACATCTAAATTGCATCTTTATTTCACTGATATTTTGGGTAAAAGTAATTAACCATCGTATTGTAGCTGTGGCTCCTTCGTTCTTTCTCTTGCTGCTTCCATGACATCTCGGGTCAGGCTAATTGAACTTCCCAAAAACCAAAACCTCTGGTCACTGACAGGAGAACAAGGAGGATGTGTGTACATGGAGACCTGGAGGTCAAGGTTACCTTTGATACAATCATTATTACCATCGTTAACAACCAGACTATACTAACTCAACAGACACCTAGCAGCCCTCCGTACACATCCGTCTATTCCATCGGATGCTAAAGAGGACGAAGCAGCATCATACTGAGACTGAAACTGGGTTAGGATTTAAAAGGTAATCCAACTGATATAGGGAAGAACCCTAAAATGTAGGGGGAAGATAGCTAATATGTGAAAAAAAATTTTTTTCTTATAGCTTATATTTACACATTTTTACTGGAATATAGAAAGTTGGTCTCTTAATGTTGCCCTGGGCAGCTGCCTATAAAACTGACCCCATTTAAAACCACCACCTACTGTGAGTGGAGACAGGGAAGCTGATTGGAGCCTTGGGGCAGACTGAGGATGCACCATGGTATGTCTGCAGGTATGTGCAGTACTTCAACGGCCTGCTGTCTGGACACATCAAGATCAACAACAAGCCACTCTTCCTGCATCATGTCATCATGCACGGCATACCCAACTTTGAATCCAAAGGCGGTGAGTTTCCCAGCCAAAGGTCTGCAGGAGAGACGCAGCTTGTCAACACGTCTCATTTGTCTCGTTGCCATTTCTCGACAGGATGCCGGCCGTTCCTGAAGATCTACCAGGCAATGCAGCCGGTCTACACATCCGGAATCTAGTATGGAAACTTTTCTTCCAGTTCAGTGTTGGTTTGGCTTTGAGTCTGTAGAGAAACTAACACTTGATGTGATTCCCAATTGAAAGAGCTTTACTGTCTTTGGTTTTGACAGCAATGTGCAGGGAGACAGCAACACCAGTATCTGCATCACCATAGAACCTGGGCTGCTTCTGAAAGGAGACATTCTGGTAGGACTGCAATCTTTTTATACTTATATTGTTATATTCCATATGTTGTAATAATTCATATTCTGTTCTTTGTAGCTGAAGTGTTACCATAAGAGGTACAGGAACCCGACCAGAGACGTGGTGTTCAGGGTCCAGTTCCACACCTGTGCCATCCACGACCTTGGGGTCGTTTTTGGGAAGTCGGAGCTTGATGAGACCTTCAAAGGTGTTACTATCTGTTATTAATAGTGAAATTATATGCATGAGTTATAAAATAATTTGTCGTTGCATGTTAAAAAAAAAAAAAGACACTCGGACATAAAAATCAAAGTCAAAGGCTTAATTTTGTCTGACTGCAAGAGATAGATTGCCTTGAGTTTCATAATCAGCGGTGCCCTCTTCTGGTCAAACAGCACTATTGAAAAGCTAATTGTTCCATAAAGTATAACTGATTTTATTTGGCTTTATAATTTTTATTAAAATCATGCAATCCTATTTATTTCTGTATGATAAATTTTCAATTTAAATTCTTCCAATTTTGTTTGAAATAAATTATTAAGATATATATATTTTTTCATTCTTTCTCAAATGTATTGACATTATTTCATCTTAGATTTTCAATAAAAAATAATTTAGATATGCAATTTTAATCCAATTTTACATAGAAAATTTAGAAAAGCAATTTCTATATGCTGATATGATTGTTGTCTATAATGAACAGTAGCTTTAAATTAAGATAACATTAGCAAAGCTTTGAAATTTTAATGCTAATTGTTTTTTAGGACAAAATAGAAAAAAGGATCTTATGAAAACACATGTTTAAGATTTATTAGTTTAAAATTTTTCGCATTTTAATGGAACCAAACAAAATACTGTCCTTTCAAATAAAGAAATCATAAAAATGGAGATAAAAAGAATGATTATGTAATTTTAGCTTATGTTTTTCCTCTTCAATGCAGCTAAATTAAAGGACAACCTTTAATTCTAATTATATATTTATCTGGAGAGGAAAAGAAGCCTTTTTTCTGCCATGCCACATTTTATATCTCACAATCAAAATTATTTCCCGTGTTGTTAATAACCGGAGGATTCCTTTATGTTTCTGCCGTGTGTGCTCCAACATCTACTTCCTGTTTATTACAGCCATGCGTAGCATCAACATCTGATGCAATTACGCTTTTCAGAAGCCAGCCTGACTGATTCACTCCAAACTAGTAGATGGAAAACACCTAATTTACATTTTTTGTGACATTTCAAAAGTTTGCTCAAAATCCGTGCGACTATTTGATGGAAACATAGCTGGCGAATGTTTTATATCACTATGGTGGAAATTTAGCCAACTTTTATTTCAATAATTGTCTATGTTGAGCCACATTTGGGGACTTTTTGATCACAGATTTAAATGGGACGCTCCATTAGGCCAAAAGGTTCAGGTCATGAAACAGCAGACCAGACCAGAGCATCGCTACTAACATGCCTGACTAAACTCAGACCTAAAACGTCCACAGAACATTTGACGACACGTCCCAGAGATCCAGAAGCGTTTGGCTCTTTATGTCCCAACATGTTCTGAATCAATCAGGGTCATACTTCACCAGTGTTATTAACTTTCATGTAGTTCTAGACAAAGATGCATGCTGCCTTTTGCTGTGTGTTTGTACAGATGAAAGGTTTCCAGAGTACGGGAAGGTGGAGTTTGTTTTCTCCTACGGACCAGAAAAAATCAGAGGTACTCCAACTTTCTAACCACTTTGAATGCCTCGTTTACCCATCTGGAGATAATTCAACTGAAAGTGCTTTTTAATTTCGTACGCTAGGTCTGGACCACTTGGAGAACGGGCCAAGTGTGTCTGTGGACTACAACACCCAGGACCCCCTGATCCGCTGGGACTCATACGAGAGCTTCAGCCATCCCAGTGAGGACGCAGTGGACGCAGAGAACGGTATGTCCTCACACACTCCCTACGTGGACATTTTCCGTCTCAAAAAGTCCTCAGCTTTATAATTCAAGCTAATTATTCATTTCCATAAGATAAAAGATATATTTTAGCAAATACTTGAAACCAAACGTTTGTCAAATCAGAATAAGGCCTGAAAGCTTCATTCAGCCCTCTGTGAAGGGAGTACATATGTTCTTAAGACTAAAACCAAATTAGTATTATAATTAAAACCAAAAAAGCAAAACACTGATCACAAAGAAAAGAAGTAACAGACGCCAGCTCCAGATTTTTGTTGCCTGCGAAGCTTCACACCCCCTACTTGTCCTCCTCTGTCCTGTCATTGAGTTCTTTAAATAGCCACTGCAGAAATAGGGGGGCGTCAGTCACCCTGCAACAAGCTAAACCCCCCTGATGGGGGGACTGTTGTAAACTGAAACACCTACTCGGATCAGCTCCAACGAGCTGCTGAGCTCACGGCTAATGTTTCCGTCGGGAGTTTGAGAATTTAAATAGAAGCTAAAGATGTTGGAGGAAAAAGTTGATGATATACCTGGAAGCTCCATGTAGCTCTGAGTTCTGCAAGTTCTTCATGAACAGAGCCCTCTAGTGGCAAACCAGATGCACAACAGAATAGAATAGAAATGTGCTTCATTGTCTCACATTTGTTCAGGTGCAGCAGCAGCATCAAGGTATGTAGAGTCACACAAAAAATCAAAACGTTTTAAAAACGTGTATAAAAAACAAGATTTGGAATAAAAAATCGAATTAATAATATGCTGTACATGATTGTAACATAAAAATACCATGCAGTCATCAAAAAGGGCCAATACAAAAATCTGCAACTGAGCAGCATATTATTTTTTTCCATATATAAATATTTTGCATTTGAGTGCAATAAAAAAGGTGCAGAAAACAAATGTGAAGTGACAGAAGAAATGTTGTTTAAAAGTATTTACATACTATTGATGGTTCTACAGTGGGAGGAAGGATCTGCTGTGATGATCTGTTGTGTAAGTGATGCAGCAGTTTGTCATTCAAAGAGTTGATATGTTGAATAAAAACATGCTCAACCCATTTCTTCACCTTAAAACGTTAAACTCCAGCGTATTTAAAAAGGCTTCTATGTTTGAATATGTTTATGTTTGATTTTATTTTTAGTCTTGCATGTAAAATATCATGCGACGGAACAACAGTACTGGGCGAAATGGGATGGAGATATAGATGGAGAAATCAACGAAATCCACAAATGCTCTCCATACCACAGAAGTCGAGTTTATTTGCGAAGCTGGTAGAAAACCTGCCGCGGTGACGGCAGCTAAAAGCACCACTTTTTATTCTTAATGTTGGTAGAAATGGCCTTCCGTAGATCTCAGCTGAATAATGCAATGTAAAGAAGACTTTCCTGCCATCTCTTAGCATCTGTTGATCTCACCAGGTCCCTGGGCTCCTTTCAGTGATGATGTGCTCCATGATTACTGCCATAAAAACCGGCTCAGACAGGAGGACTCGTGAGTCTCAGTAGAGCCGGACTTGGCAGCCTTTCCCAACCTTCCTGTACCGCGTTCCACTCCTTTATGAAGGCGCTATTTGTTTCGTTTTCAGCAGCTTTCAAAGAGCCATTTCATTTTCATGCACGTCCCCAAGGAGCCGTTGAGGTTGCTGCTATGTTGCAAAGAAGGTCAATGGGAATTGCCAGGATTCCCAGTTCTGTCCCAGCAGAGGAGGCTGCAGTGTTCTCAGAAATAACTAAACTCTTCACCAGTTTAGTTATTTCTCTAGTTGGATTTTATTTTCTTTTTTTTTCCTGCTATGCTGGGCTAACCAACAGAGAGGCTTATTTTTACAAGCTACCGCTCAGAGGACAGCTATCAGTCTTCACTTGCAGAATCCAGACTTGTTTATTTGTGCAGGTGCTAAATGTACACTTCATCCCTGAGGGGTTCTGTATGATTGGAACCCTGAAAGATGAGGAACTTTAACATGTTTGCATGGTTGGAGAGCATAACGTTTCAGCTCAGTGGACTTTCTAGGGTTACATTATAACTGCTGTTGAATTTTGAGGACAAATCCAATTTTTATTTTTTTTTTTTCATGTTAGCATTAGCACTAGCATTACTAACCTCTAGGAGTGGTTTTTTGTCTGGTTATAAATATCTTCTGTTTTGTCACATTTTGATGTTTCAGCTCATCAAACTAATCTAAATCCCAAAAGGCTGTTTTAAAAATATTATTTTATTTATTAGGGTAAATAACTTGAATCATAATCTTCCAGAGTGACTGATTTTAAACAAATCCAAGGCAGTGATGGGAAAACAATCTTTCCCAGTTAATAAATTTAATCACTTATCTTTCACTGTCATTTCCTGTTGAAGTGTGTGCGCATGCAACACAGTTTGTGTGTTTCCATCGCTTCATAGGCAGTCCTGTAGTTTGGCAGCAGCTGCCAGCCTGGAGGTCAGCGGGGTCAGAAGGCCACTGCTTGTGCCTCAGAGGGGCTTGTTTACTACCAACTCCAGCAAATCAGCTTTGAAACAGACAAACTGGGTCATCTTCTGAAAGGAGCATAAGGCTGGTTTAAAGTCCTTCCACCGGCTCCCTGCAGCTCAGAGAACAGACTTTAAAATATGCAAATCTGTTGGTTTATAAATCATTGAACGGAGTAAAAATCTGTTGTTGTTGGCTCAACCTTCCAGACCTCTCAAATCTTCTAGTTCTAGTTCTGCTCTGCATCCAGAACCTGAATCAAACATGGAGAATTGGCACTCAGCTTCTATAAACCACAAACGTCTGGGAAACAGCTGAAACACTGACTTCCTTTAAATCAAGGCGAAAAAAACTGTCTGGAGCTGCCATAATTCTAGTCTTCCTTCCAACTTTTTTTATTTTCTTCATTTGATGTCGGTGATGTCATTTTGTTTGTTAATTATGTTCTGTTTTTATCACACAAAGAACTCTGAACTGCCTCACTGCTGAAATGTTATACACTAAAATACTTGTCTTGACAGAACCATTCCATCTTTGTCCAAACATTATCTTTGACTATGCTCTTCCTTGTAAATGTACCCATTAAAAAGTATTTTCATTCTTTATTTATATTTCTAACAACTTTCAATGTTGTTAAAAACACTGAAAGTTTAAGATTATGATGTCCCCTTGGTCTCCATCCTGATCTGTACTAATTTTAGAGTGGGAGGTAAGATTTAGATTTGAATCATATTTAACTTAAAGTTAGTGAAAGTACTGCTAATGGTTAGGGTTATGCGTAAATACAGTTACAGAAATGAACGGATGATACAAACTTGTGTGTATGTGTGTGTAATGTACAGTAGATCAGTGACGGTGCAGGCAGACTGTGCCTCCTTGTTTACTGCCCTCCGCCCATATTTGGCTGGGGCTGAGCCCTCAAACATGTCTGGAATAACTGCCCAGAGACAGACGGAGACAGACAGACAGACAGACAGAGAGGGACGAGGGACAGTGAGGCTCCAAGGGGAAAACAGAACCCTATTCCCAATTTTTGTGTTGTAAATGAGGACATGTTTTTTTATGTGATATCGAAGTTTGGGGATATTTTTCAATAAATACAAGTTGGAAGAAATTATGAAGTGGCACTGACAGCCGGACTTTCTGGTAAGTGTAACATAACTCATATTTTGGAATTTAATTGGCTGCTTATATAAACGTGAAATTAAATGATGTAAGAGAAAAAAGTTAGATAATATTTTTTTAAAAAACAACAAAAAAAAAACGAAAAAGAAATACTGCATTTCAACTTTCTGCTCAGTCTGGAGCCTGCATGTCTGTTTATCATGTTTCCTTGGCAACGCTGCATCCTGTGTGTTTGGCGTCCATATGGTACCAAATGAGTCATGGAGCAAGCAATTTGAGTGTGGAACATTTTATGAGCAAGGCTGCAATTTGGGTACGCCAAAACTATTAGAGGCGCTGATTGGTGCGTACAGAGACCTTGGGCTGCAGGACCGGGACAGTGAAAAATGTGAGATGCAGTGCAGAGCGATTGAGTCCATTGCAAGGAAACAATGTGTCTGCATTTAATCAATAAAGGTCTATTCATTAAGTTGGGTTTATCCATACGAGCCGAGTATCTGGACCTCCTGCTGGCAGCATTGGGAGTTCCAGCTGCAGGTTCATATCAACCCCACAAATCCTGCCAACTTCCTCCTTTTCATTACTGCATGTCTGCATCCTGCCGCGCTGCCCTGCTGCCTCTCCACTTGTCGTTTTGTCCCACGAAGTCGTGTTGGAACGCGTTGGATGTCACTTCTAATAGATACATTTCGTATACTTTCCATTTTCTGCAATCATAATAGTTTGTAGTGGAAAAATGGAAGAGATTTTTAACGGAACCACTGAGCTATTTTTTAATTTTAAATTTTTTGACAAGGCTTACAATTCACCTAAATAGGCTCTAGTTGTTCAGCAACTGAAATGTGGACATGTTTTAATAGAGCCTGCTGATAGAAAACTCATTGTTAAATGAAAATAATGCATAACCTCCATCATGTTCTGGTTCCGCCTGGTAAAACTGGTAAAAAGTCCTACAATCAAGTCTTTGGCTTCCTGGCAGCGGCCACCAGATTTTTATTCAAAAAGAGTTTGATACCCACGCCATCGCTGGTCCTCCACCGTACTCCACCATAAGGTGCTTTTCCATATTCTCATCCTGTATTTCACAAACAAAAACAGTCTGGAGTATTAGTGGCAGAAAGAGCTCAGTCTTACATCCACATGGACACAATTTGCTCTAACTGTAAATATGTGTATAATCAGTTAGGAAATAGCTACTTGCCTAATCAGAATCAACACAAATTTTTCTCTCTTTCCCATTTTGGAGCGATATGAACAGATCTGGCACGAGTAATTGTCGTAAATTATTAAAGACAACAATAAGCTGCACAATAAATCAGAAATCTGATTTCTTATTTATTCATTTCAGAAGAATAATTGGGGTCTTAATAAATGTGGCACCAGTGATTTGGTGAAAACCGGTTGCTGTAAACTAAAACAAGAAAATATCAAATCATTTTAAAGCTTTTTATACACATAGAATTGTTTTTCAGTGTTTTTTGTTAAAGGACGATATGAGCATCCAGATGAGGTGCATACAGATGGAACAATGAGTGACGTCTAAATAAGGTTCATATATTGACTCCAGTTACAAATAGTTACATTTAACAATAAATTGAATTGCTTCTGATGTGTACTTAAGTAATTTTATCCTAAAAAATATCTTTTTTTCTGTAAAACGTAAATATTGTTCGAATAATCAGATTTCTACGTGAAGGAAGCTACAGGATACATTTGGTGTTTCTCGTAGCTATTTTTACCAGGTATTGAATACCTAAAGAGGGCAGTAGAAGTCTTTCTCTTGGGGGTAAATTTGGTTCTTCAAAGCTCCCAGAGAAGCTGACATGCAGGTAGACAGCGAACAGATGCAGAGTTTTGACAGGCGTCTGATCCTTGTGAGTGAAAGACAGATGAATGGATGGACAGATGCACGGGGGGCAAAAAATGACTCTGGTTGGGAGCCAGCAGAACCGACAGACATGCAGACCAAATACCACATGATCCCTCTTGGCTCCATTTAGTCTTTTATCATATGCAATAAGTTTCGTGCACATTTTTTGCTAAAATTCATTGCATCTCATAATTTTCTGGGAATCCAACATGGCTGGAAGTCACAGTTAGTGACAGACGGTCCTGCGGATAGGTTTTTATGACAGCCACTCTGGTGACAGACAGACAGACAGGCGGACGGACGGACGGATGGACAAATAGGTGACATCATCCTGAAAGCAATCTCTCAGACAGAGTCGCATCACGTCACTGCATACCGTGACAGCTGGACGGTGACAGACACACTGAGAGGCAGACATTGCAAATATAAAACTGCAGAAGTTGTCCTTGTGCCAGTCACCGATACGGCGACCATGACACCTTTTTCACTGATGGGCTGACACTTCATCCTTCACAGGAACGTCTTTTTCTGGCTATGCCAACAAAAATTAATATTAAGATTTTACTTGCAGTTATTTTGTAAAATTTTTTTTTTTTTTTTTTTTTTTTTTTTTTGTTGTTTTAAGGTAAAGTTTCAAGGTTACTGAAATTGATTTATGTGTCATGTTTACGGGAAACAACTGGGATATTTCTAAGAACTGAAGTCAACCCAGTGACCCAGTGATATGTCAGCAGTAATGGATAATAATGGACAGATATTACGAGAAAAACCCCCCCCACATTTCTTCCCTTAAACCAAAGAAGCTAGCTCACTAGCACATTAATCATTTTATCAATCATTAATGCCTAATATCAAGCTTTTTTTTTTTTTTTTTATCACTATAGTGAACAATTAAAAATTACCAATGATAACAGGCAATATAAAAAAACAAAAAACATTTCTCACATTTTTATTGAAGAGGTATGCTCACTCAAGGCTAATTAGCATGTGGTTAACTAGCATGACAGTGAAGCATAATGTGACACCAAACTCTTTAACGCCATGGCACATAATTATAGAGCAGTATTGGAATAAATATGAACTAACAAGAAAAAAAAAAATTACTCATAAACCAAAGAGGCTAGCACATGGCTAATTACAATGTAACTAATAAGTACATCAATAGAGATTCATATTAACAAACTGTTTTAGGTACCCATTGTAAATCATTACATATATTTCTTTTTCAGCTACAACACGAAACTAAAATTAAAGCAATACATTTTAATTTTTTTGTTTTTTTTTGTTTGTTTAACCAAAGAATGCATGATGAAATAATACATGGCCAAGTAGCGAATAATAACAATGTGGCAAAAAAAATATCTGGCTGTTTGGCATAACTACGGCATCATGACGTGATTCCAAAAATGGAAAGCTTCAGTATAAATAACAAAGTCGTTTAAGATCTTACAAAGTTTAATGGTTTATAGATTTTTCTGCTGGTCCAATTGATGCCGAAAAAGTAATTTGGCTGAACTTGTAAAACGTCACAACTTAACAGTGTTGGTGAGCTTTAAAGGGCAAATGGTTTTCTTGGATATCCTGTGAGCATATGGGTGTTCATATGCATTTATAAGCATCCAGGAATGCATGAAATCAAACACCAAATCCAATGAAACAAATATAGCTCATGTATATCCTAACAGGGATTTAAATCAACCACATGGACCCATTTTGACTTTATATAATTGTTACAAGCACTCCTTTTATTAATGTATGTATATATATATATATATATATATATATATATATATATATATATGGATATGTGTATATATTTTTAGATCTATGTGTGTGTGCATATACATATGGATGATGAAAACAACACTATTGATGTTTTGGAGGTCCTTTGGAGGTTTTGTATGTGATGCTGTGTGAGATAAAATTATTGCACCTTCACAAAAAAGGAAAGCACCTGTCACATGAAAGAATGTAGAACACACACAGGTATGTATGTTAATAAAAACGAGATACTGACAAATCCATAAGTAAATTCTTCTTTTTTTTCTTTTTTTTTTTTTTTTACCAAAACAGACTGAATTGTTTTAAGTATTAAAATGTGCACTGGTACATGTAGCTCTGTTCTCTGAAGCACAAAGATGCTGTAGATGTTGCACTCATTCTCTAGAAAGGGAAGCAAGTTGTTAGCTGTTTGTGCTGTGAGTCAACAGATCTAAGTTGAGCTCAGCTTCATTTATTTACTGACATAAGAGGAAAGGTATTTGTCCTACTCTAATAGAGCATTGTTTGTTTGTCATTTATAATCAGGGTCATTGCATCGAATAGTTGGCAGTAGTGCAATCTGGCTTTAACGTTACATTTTAAAAATCTGGGAGCAATGATGCGTAGCTGTTCACAAAATGAACATTACAGTTAATTCCCATTACAGTATTCAGATTGGAGATGACTAGTCAGCACCTGACTTTCTATACCAATACCAAATGCGGAAACATTTATAAAATATTTAATATTTTCAAGAGCAATAATTGTCTTAAAATGAACAGATTCCATTTATTGCTAATATATTTGTTAATTTAAGGTGAGGCAGGTTTGCAGGTCAACATCCCAGACAAGCCCCCAATTCATCCAATTCCATTTTTCAGAGAGAAATGCATGATATTAAAATAATGAATGATCTCTTAAGTCTCAAAAGTTTTAAGACTTTTATGTTATTAAAGCTACATAATTTTTTAAAGTTTAATCACTAATACTTTTATAACAAATTTATGTCAGATCATGATTTCTTGGTTAATGTCAAGGTGCCATAATGAAGACATTTTGAATAATGTTGACTTTGTATTAAAATTGTCATGATTTACCGCATGATACTTTATGACAACAGTCATGAATATTCATGAAAACGTACTCATGTTAATGACAAATGTTATGTCATGTTTATGACAGTGTCATGACAGTCTTATTCACAACCCGTCAAATAAAGTGTTACCGATAACTTCTTACCTGTCTTTCCTAAAATGTAAACATACATCTATGATACAAAAATAATAATTATGGCTTCATTGCACCTGCTCTACTCAGAGTTTCTATTCCTGGCTCTCATTCTGTTGTGACATTTTTATGCCACTGTTGTGTTCCTTGAGCTGCCCAGCCCTAGTTAAGTTGAGTCATTTTTTTTTTTACCACTGAGCTTTTAAAGATAATTTTCCATAAACAAGAAAAAGGACACTGCCTCTCCTGTTAAGGGTCAGAAGATGGAGACAGAGCCAAAGACGTTGTATAGTGGAGAATACAGCTTACACATAAATTAAAACACCAAGCTTTTGTGCCTTGAAAAATATTTTAAATGTAAAGAAAAAAGGCAAGCATTAGATAAGTTGGATTTTATTGACACGTGGTACAGGGAACCCCGAATGGCATTGGCGCAGGATCTGCAGTTTGTCCGAAACAGCATATCTTCCTGGACAGCTGGGTAATGCTGGATGTGGTTACAGTGGTGGAGTCCCCTCCCCAGCTGCCGGGAACAGTAAGAAATCATCCGAGTGCCAGCTCACCCCTCCTGGCAGCTTCAGTGGTAGAGTTCTACCTCACTCCAGTGGAGCACATGGTAGACGATGTTAGGTTGTGACTCAGGACGGAGGGAGAAAGTCTTGTTCGTCTGAGCCGAATGATCGACTAATGTACAGTCTGCCTCAAGATGAGGAAATATACTTGGATTATACATTGATCTAAAAATTCTCCTGGTGCAGGTAAGAAGGAGGTTTCTGTTGAGTTTAGTACTACGGCATAGGATTGTTGTGATTTTGTTTTTACATTCTAAAAGTGCTACTTTTTATAATGAAGGAGTTTTCGTTCTGGTTGTAATTAGTGTATTATGTGGTGGGCCAAACCCGACTATTCTTAGAGAAATTGTAATCTAAACCTAGGTTTATACTTTCATAATGTGTTAACATGTAGAACAACCACAGGGACAAACTGTGTTTACAGTCTCCTCTCGTGCCGCTTATTCTTGTTGCTACTGCATCCAAGAACTTGTTGTTGACATGGGTTTTGAAATAGCTACAGTCCGAGCGATCCACCATCTGGCCCCAGAGGGGGTCACTCAATCTGGAACATCCCACAATATGAGCCAGTGTCATTAATATTTTCTGTCACTTTGCAAGTGCAACCTGTATTATTGAAGCCAACTTTGGTTTAGTGTTTAATTATATCAATAGGGTTCTTTAAGTTAACAGTAATATGGAATTTCTGATAAACTGAGTTTTATCAGATCTAAGTGAAACCTAGATCAAAAATATCTTTGGTACTTGGTCTGTATTCCCATGCCAATAACTAGTCAAATGCAGCAGAAAGTAAAACGTTCTCCAAAATGTTTGTAACCAGTTTGACATGACTAATATATTTTAGCAGCCAGAAGTCAACCCGAGGAAGATTGCTTCTCCTCACCAAGTTCATCTCCAGGCATTCCAGCTGGCACTGTTTAAAATGTTTCCATTTGTAGGGCAGGACCCTAGCTGTTTCATGTTGGCCCCTATGGGCCTGTGCTGACGCAACATGACAGGATCTTTAGAACTACAAATTGGCTATTAATAGAGCTGAAGAGTTTGTGTTGCTGGTAGAGAGGACACATGCAGAACCTTTGGATTGCAAACGTTTGATGCAAAAGGGTGACCACTATGCTTCTGGTTAGAGCAAATGTATCACTTCATGAATAAAGTTGTACTTGTCTACTTTTCATTTGATTTTCTCCTTTTTATTCTTTCAGACGTTGGTCATACTCAAGGTCCACTTGACGGAAGTCTTTATGCCCGGGTCCGAAAGAAAGACTCCCTGGAGGGAGTTGTTACCATTAATGGCCTTCCAGTCCGTGAAAACCCCTTGACGAATACAGAGGGCTCATTGCAGCAATCTAACCATCACCTCCAAAAGACTGAGCAGTCCCTTCCAGTGGCAGGCCACACCTCCCTTCCTGCCGTAGATCATACCCTTTCTGTGAGCAGTGACTCAGGCAACTCTACCGCATCAATCAAGACTGATCGCACTGATGAGCACAGCCATTCCCTGCACACAGCTGCAGGTCACAGCAACTCAACAACAGCCCATCCAACACTTAGCCCCCAGGAGAAACGAGAACTAGACCAGCTTCTTAGTGGCCTTGAGCCACCAACTCAGCGCCAGGCTTACTTGTCCACATCTACCAGTCCAGGGGGAGGGGTTCGACATCTGGTTCCAGCGCAGGTGCATGTCAACGGGGGCCATACCAGGATTCTTAGGGCACCCTCAACAGAGGAGCGTGAAACTGATATCCTTGACGACGAGCTTCCTAATAGTCAAGAGGGTAACAGCGTTGATAGCTTGGGTACACTCTCATCTTTAGAGGGTCAGGCAACACCAGCGAGCCTCTACTACCAATCACAGACACCTGTTGGTGGCCAGAACGACGGGCCATACCTTGAGAGAAACGTTCTTGGGGAAAAGCTGAACGAAATGCCTGTGCACGGAGTACGAACTCCTACAACAATGCAGGAGAGATCTGTAGATTCACCATCACCGCAGGTGGGGTACAACAACTACCAAAATGGAGGAGGAATGTACCGTTCACAGTCCTTTGGGAATCAGCCACCCAGTAGCCCTGAGACCAACCCTAAAATGATGCCCAAGGCCCCTGAGAGGAGTACCAGTAGTCGAGAGGCAGTTCAAAGAGGTCTTAACCATTGGCATCAGCATAGTCTTCCAGATGACCCTTTTGGGCCTCCTCCTCAGTCAACCCACAGCCTCCCTCATTTCCCAACCTCTCCCTCACAGCGAGACATTGAACAGTCCATAGAGGCACTAAACATGCTAATGCTTGATCTAGATCCAATCAACTCACACATGTCTAAGTCCCACAGTGCACCACCTGGAGATAACACCGTCAGTTCATCCCAGATACCATTCTCCCAGACCCTGGCTAGGCCGTCCTACCAAGGGGATTCTGCCATCCATGGCTACAACAATTTGGGGTCAATGAACAGCACCTCTAGTCAGCGGCAACCTGGGAGGGTCCCAGCAGTGCCAAACCAGAGTCCCGTCACAGAGCCTCCAACATATTCACCCCAAAGGTCCAACACTGGTTACCCATACCAGAACACCACACCAACACACACTCCTGAGCCCTACCTCCACACACGCCAAGTAACCCATCATTATCCCATTGATACTTCTGCTAATCTCAACCAGCAGTCTCCCCAGAAATTAATAAACTCAACAAGCAGAGTTTCACACTCCCCAGACTTACAGGGGCCATCTCCTTACCCAGGATACAGCACCTCTTCTTCTCCTCTTCCTACTCTCACACCCCAACCCAAGGAAATGTCTTCTTCTCCCTTGCCAAGAGAGCAAGATGCAGAGGAGGAGACTCTGAACTTGGAAGGCCTGGTTGCTCACCGTATCGCTGGTAAGGCATTCAGGCTTTATGTTAGTTGTTGAACTGATCGATTCATTACAAATGGAGTGATTTATTTCAAGTGTTTATTTCTGTTCATTTTTATGACTACAGTATTTACATGATACAACTAATGGAAAGCCAGAAAATTTTGATTATTCCATAAAAACCATTAAAAAAGGTTTCTTATTACAGAATTCTTTGCGGACCTGTATTCTGAAACAATTTTTATTTTCTAGGAAACTGAAACATGGGTTTTTACTAAGTCTAAACTCTATGGAATAAAAAAAAAGCACTTAAAACATACAACTTTGTGTGTATTTTGTTTTAGTTTTTGATTGGCATGCCTGAAACGCCTTAATCTTCCTATGACATTGTAAAATATGGAGAATTTTACAAATCAGGATTCAGTCTTCCATTTTTTTTCTCTTTCCTTCTTAGAGTTTACCTGAGGTGTTTACAATGTACTTACATTGATGTTTTAGTGTATAAGTGTGAGCTTCTCTGTTGTAAGATGTTTTTCTTTATGCTCACTTGTAAAAACGGTTGATAATCCTAAAAACAGGATATAGAAATAGTGCAGGACTCTGCATTATGTCACTAAAGTCACTAAACTGTTACCTGACTGCTTCCAAAGTGCTGACAGAGACTTAAAGAGTACTCACGTTGTGTGTACCAGAACGTGAGCAGCGCAGCTTTCAGCAGTTTGTATTACAGATCCACGGTGGAGTTCTGTACCGCAGTTCTGACCTGGCCACATAAAATTAGCTCTGCAGCTGAAACGAAGTAAAGCTGGTGACAGCAGAGATGGGAAGGAGAGTAAGAATAGCTAAGCATGCAGGAGCTTCCATTCATTATCTGCATTCAGAATGCACTTTCATTTCAATAAGCTCTCTGTTGCCTCCTAGTGGAGGAAGGGTTTCCAAGCTTATTTCCATATTTGATTTCTTTACTTTTTTTTTGCTTGTTTTGTTTAATCCATCTTCGTGGAAAACCTTTTGCTGTCATTGCATCTTCCTCTGCACCTTCCTCACCCTCCTCTTCCTCCACCTGCTGCTCCCCCTCCATCACCTGATTTTCCTCCCCTGGAACAGAGTACAACGCTCGTATTCGGGGCATCAGTGAAAGCATGACATCTCAACAATCTGACCGCCATCGCTCCTATTCCTTCTCTGGTTTGTCCATTTTTCCCTCACTTTTCATTTTCTCATGTAGTTGATGTATTTTTCCTGCCTCGCTTATTTATTTTCCCAAATCATGTAGTTTTACTTTCGACTCCCTTCTTTTTGCCCAATAAAATTCTAATCAAGAATTTGAGCTTGGTTCTACCAGAGTTAGGTGTGAATCGTCTGCTTGTGGCTTAGCAAATTGCAAAATGTTCCACAAGCTTTTCTAGAAAGCATATCCTGAGTTCTGCAGTGAATATCTTGGTGGGTTTCAGGAGTTCGTTCCAGAGGAATGACCCCAGAGGTGACGCAGGAAACAGGCAGGCGCCGGACCACGAGCGAGGGACACTACCAGAGCGGTCATGATAACGACTCGGCGTCTCATTCGCCGGACTTCGCCAACAATCTGGTTCTGAATCCAGGCGGGAGACCCAGAGAGGTACAGTCAGATACCTGATCTTTGGGTCAAGCCCAGCATAGTTCAACAGAGCAGACTGTAACTGTAAAATAAACATAATCTCTTCCATGCAGTGTGGACAGAGAAAGTTTTTTTTTTCATATATTATTTTGCCAAAAATATTTGTTCACCTGCGTTTCAGAGGCAGTTATACACCACTGTCTCTGAAATGTTCTTTTGCACTGGGTGCTGTAAGGTTTGGGAATCCATACTGTCTTCACATTCTTGAGCTAAACTGAAGGCCACATGAAGTTTGAAGATCTTTAGGTATTGACTCTATCCTCTATGAGCCCCATGTCCTTTGTCATCATGCCATTGATGTTGTTGACGTTGTTCTCAATTGAAACCAACAAACAGTTGACTTTGGAGTATATTGCAGGGATAACATTTCATAAAATTACTATTGCCATGGAAGTGATTGTAAATCCTGGATTTACAGGATGACACAATACTTTTGGCAAACTAGTAGACAGTAAACTGCTGCCTATTTACCGTTTAGTGTTTGCAGATTTTTCTGTGGAGCATAACTCCAAATTATTTGCGGAAAATTTGCCTATCTGCAACTTTTTTTTGTAGACCACATCTGAAATAATCGAAAGTAAATTCAGTACTTGGGAAGCTGGTGTTTGCAAAGCAGCCAAACCAGCAGGACCATTTGTTTTACATTTTTTTGGCAATAATTGTTTGCATTCCCAAGAGTGGATTTAAGGAAGACATATTTGATGTTAGCATCTGTGATAGCACTACAATGGTTTCTACTGTAATGCACATTAAGCACACTATACAGCTGGTATTTTCTCAGATTATAATGACTGTTGAGAAGTTCCGTCTGACAATACTTTTTTCTTCAGGGTCTTATGCACAGTTACCGGGAAGCATTTGAGGATGATGAGACTGGTCGCCATGGCAATAGTTCCTCTTTTGAAAGCAGTGGTAAGAATTCTTTTGACTCTTTGAATTAGGATTTTAAATTTGATTTCAATGGATTCCTCTTTATTTATTCATTTAAAAATAAAAAATATATATATAAAAAGGCGATGCATCAAAATTTACACTTGGTTGCTGGGTTACATAAACAACAAAGTTTAATATAAAATTGTATGATGTAAATAAGATTAGATTAAAATTTTATGCAACTACAATTCCTTCATGTAGTGAATACAAACAATGAAAAACCCTAGAGTTCAAATGAAATCTGGATCATAGGTCAAAATATCTAAACAATTACACCAAGACTGCATTTTGTGTCATTACAAATTATGCCATACATATCAACCAAGAAATATGGACAGAGAATTACAGAACTCAATTAAATTAATTCATAAAATTAACTTCAGGTCAGTAGCAAATAAAATGCAGTTTCTCCACACAATATTGTGCATCTCACGCAAGATCAACTGAAGATTCTCCAGAATTTCTACAAAATTCTCCTGAAGTACTTCCAGATTCACATGGTGTAACTCCAGCACCACCACAGTCCAGAAACAGAACCTTTTGCTGCAGTGACAGTGGTTTAAATCAGGTTTTTTTTTTGTTTTCGTTTTTAGCTCGATCTACTCCAGGTTTGACAAAGACGCCACTGTCTGCTCTGGGACTAAAACCTCATCAACAAGGTGGATCAGGTCAGTGTTCTAAGGACCAACTCTATAGACTTTCCTTTTCTGTTGCTGATCGTCAAACAAACGTTGATTTCAGACACAGATAACTGAAGCACACTCAAATAGCAACAGATTTTATTTATTTTTAGGGCCCCCATTTGAGGATTACAATCCTAAGACTACTGGAATGAAAAGGAATAAAAGTTACTGTTGTATTTGCAAAAAAAAAAAATCTTAAAGATCTCACAGAAATACATTTTTGCTTTTATACTCTAAAACCCTTCAAATTAACTGACTTAATGAATTCCAAGATTCCTCCACAATGATGTGAAAATGATGTTTAAATTTATACCTAATCCTGGACATGCTTCTACATTCCTGTATTGAGCTCCTGTCTTCTTTTTTTGTCCTTCCTTTTTGACTTGCATTGCCGCCAGACCCTGATTGTAATAATGCACAGCAAGGTAGGGACACTTCTGCTTTGAAATAGTTTCACATTCTCCAGACCTTTTTTTTTTTTTTTTTTTTTCTAACAACCTTGTATTTTATTGCAAGTAAACGTTTTCTTTTTGAGTTCACCCTTTTAGTTTTTTTCTGTGCTTCTCAGATAATCACAGCGCTGGGGACTCCAGACTACAACCATTTACAGCTCCACTGTTCTTCAGCAGTCCTGTCCACACCACTGACGGGTGAGTTTTTCCACTCTGACCTCCCGCAATTTAGTAAACATAAGCATTTCCAGTAGGTCAGTATTGCTTGACCAACTTCCATGCACCGTCTTGTAAAATATGCGGTTCATTCTATTTTTCTTACACTCATTTTTTGCTTTTGCTTTATTAAATACCACTGCCATATGTCATGCAGGAGTGTTGGGCTACTTAATGATTGTATTTTTAAATATAATAAAAGAAAACAAAAGACAGACATTCAGACATCATGTAAATTTGCAACATTTAGCCCAGTTTCTGACATTTAGATTTTACTGAAGACTTTCAAGATGGACCATAACTAGACCAATGGACTGAAACTATGGACCAGATTTGTGTGATCCGATCCATAGTTAAAGTACTTCAGATACAGTAACCTGAATGCTAGACAGATTCTGTCTTCTAGATAGCAGAAAAGTGCCTCCAATACCATATTCATTCAACTTGACTGCATTAAAGATGCGAATTAGCGATAATAGTTTGGAGAGAGGCTTCTTACAAATTTGTGCTACACTGTCATAAGTCTAATATACATGGAATAACCACTTGAGCATAATAACTAGAAATGTGTACTATAATTATACACTACTTTGTTTTGGTCGATTGCATAAAATCCCAATAATATACTGTATTTGTATAAAGAGTGTTGTAGCAAAAAAAAAACAACCAAAAAAGCAATTTCAAGGAAGGCACTGTATGTAGGAGAATTTTGTAAATGTGAATATTCAGGAAAACATATATGTTTTTATTTGTCAGAAGGAGGACTGGTACTTCAGACAGCGCCCCCCACAGTCCCGCCTCCCCATACACCAACAGACCCTCGTCCCCTGAGGGCTCCCAGGTCAACATCATGGGTGTCCACACGGTTCCCGGCAGCCCGAACACCCTCCACCGTACGGTGGCCACTAACACGCCTCCCAGCCCTGCCCTTCAAAGACGCCTCGGTCAAGCCAGCCCCTCCCTGACCAGACACCAGCCGCCATCCAGCCCTCTGATAGGTCGAAACCCTAAAACTGCATCCGCCGCCGTCCCCCCGAGTCCACTGATGGGGCGGCGCACGGCGTCGAGCGGCCGCAGCACACCCGATGAGCTGGGGGCCGCCTCTCGTCAGGGGAGCGCCCAGCCGCCTCCCACCCCCGCCTTCCCCGTCTCCCCACAGCTTCCAGAGAAGAGACACATGTCCAGCGGAGACGCAGAGAGGACAGACAACAGGAACCTGACGCCAGCCAGCGGTGGCAGCACGCCAAACCTTTCCGGCACACATACCCTCCCAGACGTCTCCAAGTCCATCTACGGTGAGATACGGGACGGGTTGTGTTAGCTCACAGCTGGCTTGTGTACGCAGTAATCATCTTTCCTGTTCGTTTTGTCTTAAACAGATGGTTATCCAGATATTAAGATGAATGTTAAGTTTGTCCAGGACACTTCCAGGTTCTGGTACAAGCCAGATATCTCCAGAGAACAAGGTGAGGGCTCTAAATACAGCTAAACCCAAAGATTTACAAATACTGTGCAGAAAAAAACACAAAGCTTTTTTCCCCATTGTCTGACATTTGATTTGATTACAAACTTTTTCTGTTTAGATTAGAATTACTAAAAGTATTTTTGATTTGCTAAATGCCAGAATTTGCCCAGATGATTGTCTCATGGCCTTATCATTTGAAAATTAAAAAAAAATACTCAAAGTAATCAATAAGAGATCCATGGACTTTGGTAAGACTGGTTCATCCTTGGATACAATTTTCAGTTGCCTGAAGGTGGCACCACATCTGGTGTGAAATGTCCATATGAACCCCAAAACTTAAGATGCTAGCTGAAACTATAGAAAAAGTGTCATTATCAGCAGTAAAAGGAAGTCCAGGGCCTGAAAGGCTGCTCAGAAAGCTAGATGCCATTACTCCAAATGCATGAAAGACAGCTTCTAAATTTGATGTTAAAATCTGCCTTCATAAAATCTCCCTCACCATTCTGCTTTTAGATAATTTTATTGACCCTAAGGGCCTTAAAAACTGCTAACAGTTCTGTCTGATTAAACAGACAGTGGAAAAGAATATATTACGGCATTTTCTACAGTTTTAAGTGAATATTTTGTGGTATACACTAGTGTTTATCCAGTATTTTCCTTTGTATTTTGATTTCCTACTTCTTCTTTTCAGCCATTAGTTTGTTAAAGGACAGGGAGCCAGGGGCATTCATCATTCGGGACAGCCACTCTTTCCGTGGAGCCTACGGTCTGGCCATGAAGGTGGCCTGCCCCCCACCAACTGTCCAGCAAAACAAAAAAGGTAAACTCACTGACATATTCAGCACTTTTATGAAGTTTGTGACCTGTTTTACTCACACGATGCCATATATTGTGATTCTTTGGTAGTTGCCGACATGACCAATGAGCTAGTGAGGCACTTCCTGATTGAGACCAGTCCCAAAGGTGTTCGCCTGAAAGGTTGCCCCAATGAACCCTACTTTGGTGGGTGTTTGACCTTTTGCCCGTGTTGGGAGTTCTTGAATCCGGCGGTCCAGTTTCACACAAAGATTTTTTTTGTGTGCATTTGCAGGATGTCTCTCTGCTCTGGTGTACCAACATGCAATGACTCCTCTGGCTCTACCCTGCAAGCTGATGATCCCCACCAAAGGTCAGGAACATACTACCGCTGTCTGATTCTCATGAGTTTTAGAAGACCGAAGAAGTGATTGTTGCCTTCATTCTGTGATGTACTTAGGATTTGTTTTCTGATAATAACCACTTAATCTCCCTACCTAAAGATCCAAATGAAGAGGCGCTGGAACTTGCTACACCTACTGATCCAGTTGTTGAGCTTCTCAAACAGGGAGCTGGTAAGGATTCATAAAAATTAAGAGTATAAATGTTGTTTTTATTAGCATTTCTGAAGGATTCTACAGCTTTATTATGCTGTTCTTTTATAGTACTAGTCGTTTTTTTTAACCAGTCACTGCATTGGGAGACTTTCTGGAAACAAACCTTCAAACAAACGAGGCAGCAAGTACTGGTCAAAGTCTCTAGAAACTGTTTTTATAATTATTGTTATTATTTTATTTGGCAAAGAAGACTTTACAGAAAGTGAAGCGCGTAGAGTAAAATTAGACAGTATATTCTAGAAACATTGTCTTAAATATTGTTACCCTTATTTTACAGTTCAGAAGGTTCCTGAGGAAGCCTATGGTAAATACTGGTTTTGCACGGTTTTTGTAGTTATGAACATGCTGTAATGGAGTTGGCTTTAAATTATTCCTGAAGATGTTTACTATTGCATGGAAAAGACATGCATGCGAGTGACAGTGGAAGAATATCTGAGTGTAAAGCCTCCCAAAATCCTAAATAGGAAGCAACCGACTTGTTGTTTGTTGAAGGTCTTCTTGTTCTCATCCAGACAGTTTTTGTAGTCCCTATTTCGGGTTACGATCAAGTTCACATCTTCTAGTTCGCTCTGGGATCTGCTCAACTGCAAAAACCTGTGTGATGGAAATTCACACTAGGAGGACAGTTAAAGGGGACAAACACATAAAAATAAAAAAAAAATGCAGAAAAACGAGTTGTTCTAAAATTAAACGAGGGATAAACGAGGGTCTATGGAGCTACGATATCGAGGAATTCAGAGCAAAGCATTGCACTTCTACTTCATGTAGATCATAAGTGAATAATTTACATGTGAAAAGGAAGGTTTTAAAAGCATGATTTGTCCACTTTAAGGTCATACGAGTCACTGACCTAACGTTTGAACCTTTTTTATTGATTCAGTCACTGTCCCTTGTGATGTGCATCGTAACCATGCCAACATGTGAGTTGTTTTTTGTGTTTATGATTATAAAACTGCCAGGGTATATGAGTCCCAGGTGTGAAAAAAGATGGAACCTGAGAGTACCTTCACTGTTAGGACATCCACAGGTTGTGATGTGTTTGAGTAACTTGTCCTTGTTGGGACTTTACTGTTTTGATGCTGAACAGTTTTTATGTTCCTGTTGGTGGTTTGATTTACAAAGCATGTGTACATCTGTGTGTAGGTTTTTTGTAGTCATTGATGTCGAGGGGTGAATGTCTGGCCCAATGATGGTCCAAACCAGCAACCCATCAGCTGATGTTGTTGTCTACTGAGTGAATATGTTAAGTTAAAGCTTCCATTTCTTGGGCTTGGATCTTGACCCTTAGATCCACAAAGCTGAACCAGGGTCTTGATGCGGTTTCTCTTTTATGAGGTCAGTTTTCCCCTTGATGATTTTATAACCATCAACCTTGAGATATGTGACCAAAACCAACAAAATGTTGGCATTAGTGAGAAGCATTTTACAAGGGACAATGAGTCAAACATTGTCCCCAGTTGTCAAATAGCCTGTTTGACAACAGGTTGACAATGGGTCAGTAGTTCATTGACCCGTTGGTCATTGGGTCAATGACTAATGTGACCTTAACAGTCCTATCGGTATGATAATTCTGCCTACATCTCAGAAGCCTGATATTCCAAACCCAGGATGAGAACTGCAGAATCAGAGGTGAAGGATCTTCAAGAAACAAGAAGTATAATAGCTTTCTCTTGAAGCACTTTGGATTGTTATGTTCTAGATAACTGGGAAACGGCATAAAAATACTCACATTTGACTGTTGAATATGCATGATTGGCTCATCCAGTACATTCTGCTCTTCCAGTCATCCTCCGTCAGCTGACACTGACCTGCTCCCATTTTGTTTATTCACAGCATGTAATGTTCTCTTCATCAACTCCGTGGACATGGAGTCACTCACGGGGCCTCAGGCCATTGCCAAGGCCATTAGTCAGACACTGACAACCAACCCAGTCCCAGCGGCCACCACTGTCCACTTCAAGGTGTCCATGCAGGGCATCACCCTCACTGACAGCCAGAGAAAGTAAGGAAACTACAGTGACGTCTAATAAATGCCATGATAATAGCATAAAAGCTTCCACATATTCAGGCGTTCCTTAAATACTCTGCGAGCCGCATAGACTCTGCGCACATTACCCACAGACGGTTGGGATTTCATAGTCGAGTTTGCAGATTGCATAGATTTCTTCTGAAAAATGTGTTCATTTCCCATAATCTGAATGGATACCAGCAAGTGGTGAGAGCTCGTTGGGCGCCCAGCCTCGTTTCTTCTCCACCACTAGCAATCTATCTAGCAGCTGTGCATCCTTGCAGGTCGGACCAGTGTACGTGTATGCAGGCGTAAAAAATTCACCTTTGCGCGGAAGTCCACTTTGAGTTTGCCTGGAGTACGTGCAGACCTCCGCAGAGTGAAGAACTCCTGAGTATATGTGGGCCTTAAGACATAAATAATAGGTCATTTATGTCTTTTGGTACAGAATTTTCTTCCGGCGACATTATCCTCTTAACACAGTCACATACTGTGATTTGGATCCCCAAGACAGAAAGTAAGAATTCTATTTCACAAACATTAGCAGCATGTATGTTGACGACCACCAAACTGTAATCTAAAATTCCTATTTTTGTTCAATAGATGGGTAAAAGAAGGAGGTGGATCAGTGAAGTAAGTTCACATTTCAACAGCTGAGTTATTGTTATACATTCTTTTAGTTTAAGCTGAGATGTTTCTTCTGTTCCAGGCTTTTTGGATTCGTTGCAAGGAAACAAGGAAGCACAACGGACAATGTCAGCCACCTGTTTGCTGAGCTGGACCCAGATCAGCCCGCCTCGGCCATCGTCAGCTTCGTCTCCAAGATGATGAAGCGGTGAAACCCTGAAACTTCGAATGGCAGTGGCCGAGTTGCAATCTTCCATCATCGTTGGCGTCTTTTTTAAAAGGACTCAACGTTGTCCTTTTTTTTGTTTGTTTGTTTGTTTCTTTGTTCTGGCCTTCTCTTTTTTTCCTCTCTGCCTTGCTGGCGCGTCTGTCTCGAGAGCCGTCTCCACCCGAAGGCGTCGGCACAGAGCGGAGCTAGCGGACGTGTGGAGTGGAGCTGAGCACGTGACAGGAGCGCGACATTGTAATGTTGAGTGACGGGAACATGTAAGAACTTGTGGATTTTTATTTTTATTTTTTTTCCCGTTCGTTTTATTGATTTACCAAAGGTAGTTGCAATACAAGTGCAAGAATGATGTAGCTAGTAAGCCATTAATATTTTTCTCTTTTTAAAAGATGAAGTGAAACAAAAGAAAAACAAAACGAGATGAAAGAAATGTGGTTTCTCTTGAACTTTGATTCTTCAGAAAAAAAAGAAAAAAAAAAGGTGGGAAAAAAAAAAAAAAAAACTTTCTGAAGACGTTATGCATGTTAGCTTGATCTTTAAGCTCGGTTCTTCTACTTTCCACAAAAAGTAAATGTGAACTACTTAGAGGTCATTTTATGGGTCTGCTGTGTGTTGGAAAGGGCTTTGCAGTGAAACAACTGATCTAAACTGTGCATAGCAGACCTCATCTACTAAAAAAGAACAAACCTTTAGGGTCATTTTGTGTCGGTGCAAACCATGCTCGCATTCTTTCAGCATCCAATCCTTTAAAAAAAAGAAGAAAAAAAAAGAGAATTGCTGGGTGAAATCCAGCCTGACATCATCAAGCCGCCTAAAGATGCAGACAGTCTGTCCACAAGATGGCGCCACTTACCGTTCCTTACAGACTTCTTCCATCAGCACCTGCTTCGCAGTAACTGATCTGTTTGTAAGACGCTGCCACAGAAACACACTGGAAACCACCGGGAACCGGCCCAATGACCTGGACCTATGCACTGTTCTTTATGCATGTTATTGTCCCAAAATGCACCTCCATCACTGAGAACATTCTTTGCCATGTGTGTACAATTTAAAAAAAAAAAGGATGAAGAAATATCTACCTTTAGACAAGCGTTAAACTTGTCAAAAACTGCATGAAATAGACATTTTTTTAGTCTTTTCAGAGTCCTGAAAATTTGACAGATACTGAAGTAGCTATTATGATGGCAAGTTTTATATTTATTTTTAATTTAATTTTTTTTTTTTTTTTTTTGTCCTGTTCTGTTCCATTTGTGTCAAAACTCCAGTTATTTATTTTCTGTTGTTATTGGTCCATTTAGACCCTAAGTTCAGGTTTTTATTTTCTTTCCTCCCACGTTTAACTATTCAGGACGTTTTAAGACAAAGGGAAAGGAACATTTTAAAAAAAAATTTCTACATTTGTGTCTGCTGAGAACAGAACTCGCCTGCACTATATGGACCCAGTACGGCTTTGGGTTTCTCTTTTTAATCCACACAGCAAAATTTGACATTTTAGTACCTTATAGAACAAAACAAACACAAAAAAAAAAAAAAAATTATTCATTTTCTTTTCTTTCTTTGCAGTTACGTCTTTCTGATTATCAGGGAATTCGACTTTTGCTCCTTTCGTAAATATTAATTTCATGTTTCACATTTGAAGCCAAAAGGATGCTGACAAAAAAAAAAAGACAAAAAGTTAAGCAAATATTGTGATTTTTTGTTTCAAAAAAGTCTTACCCTGACACTATTTTGGATGAAAATGAAAAGAAAATCTACACACAGCCTGCATGCTGAACACATGCTTAGACTTTCGCAGTACAGTATTTACATGATAACATTTTAAGATTCTTTTTTTTTCCAGATCAGTTCATGCAGATTCTGTTTCCTTTTAGGTAAATAAGTAAAAACGCACCATGTGCTTGGTTCACAGGTTTTCTGAATACGATAAAATGACATGCAAATACCCCCCCCCCCTCCCCCCCGTCCTTGTATTAATAAATGAAAAATATTTACTATTAAGAACCAGAGAGAGTTAGTGTTTAGTTTTCCATCATGTTGTTGTATTACCATGTAGGGAAAAAGGTGGTTAAAAAAAAAAATGATTTCACATGCTTATTGAGAACCATTCACAAAAAAAGTATGGAAACACTGTTTGTTTCACAGTGTGATACCAAGATTTCCTTTTTGAACAAAAGACAGAAAAAATACTCAATACATGCTTAATGGTTGTTAATAACTGAAACAAAATGTTCTGTTTTTGCTATGTAACTTTACAGTGTCTCAGTAATTTAATTTCAGGACTTTTTAGGACAAACGTACAAAATATCAAGATTACTTTTCATAAAGAAACAAATGTTATTACATTTTTGTTTTGTTTTCACCTATTTTCATTTTATTTTATTTTTTTAAACTTTAGAATAAAAAGGAAGGGTTAAAAACTAGCTTAGAGCCTGCTTGTTGAACACACGTCAGCTCAGTTGTCATTGACTTACTTTTGGTAAGAACCGTATAGTTCAGAGTGAGTTTTTGTTTTTTGTTTTTTCACTTTTAAGTGTTGTCAGATTTCACGTTTAGCTACCTTCTGGAGAAACGACACACTGTGCGCAATACCTGCTTGCCGGCCACATGCATTCACAATAAGCTAATAGAAAAAAATTGATACTGGTATAAATGTACATAGATATAAGTCTTTGAAAGGTGACATAGCGAAAAAGTATTTATTTTTATTGCTTTGTTCCCTCATGATTGCTAATATATACCTATATTGTACAGTCTCGATAAAGACAAAATGGGTTGAGAAAATGAAAAGAAACTTATTTTGGCTAATGATTTCAAAGTCTGAGGATTTTGAGATGTGTTTGAATATATGGTGTACATTACTTTGTACATGTGCGTTTCTTTTTCTGCTCATTGTATCGTTTTATTTTATTTTATTTTTGTCCGTTTTGCTTTCTCTCAGAAAAGAGGCGGGGCATGAATGAGCTCAAGTTGCATGGACAGAAACCGGCGAGTGTTTCCTTGCGTGCAGATGCATTGTAGAGTTTAGATATTTTTTTGTTTTTTTCTTTTCAACAAAAAAAAAAAGAAGAAAAAAAAAGGGAGTTCAGAAGCCAAACCTTAATGCAATACGCGCTCATGCTGATTACATTTATCATTTTGCCAAAGATTCCGTCACGTCGCGTCTTTTCGTGCCGCTTTTTGTTTTTTTGTTGTTTTTTTTTTTAATACCAAATCGCTTTTCTGTTTCCAATTTCTTCAATTAAATTTGCGGACGTTTCTCAACAGGAGAGGACTCACACAAGTGTTGTGGGATGTACAGTTTACTCACTCTGCTACAAATTTTTATTATTTTTTTTTTTTCATTTGTTTGTACTGAGGTCTCAGCGCTCCAAAAATGTGTCTGACTCCATCGCCTGTTGAGGAAAAAAAACAAGCCTGCTGTGCATCGGAGGAGCACAAACAAAGCACTTCTGTCCACAACAGAGAGGAGTGACATAAATTTGGTTTTGGGGTGTCAGTGCTGGAGGTAAATAAAGTCCGACGTGTCTCACGGCGACGCTAAAAGCTCCACAGCTGCAGCTTTGTCCGACTGCCAAAGGTCTCTTTCGAGAGTCAGCGGATTATTTATTCTTATTTATTCTTTTAGTTCACATTTGTGTCACTTTCTTTTTTGAAGCGTTGGCGATTTTTCGGAACGTACAACGGCGCTTTATCGAGAGCGAGGAGGGCCGACTGGGCTTGATTTGAGAGCTAACAAGCTTCTTCCCATCTGTAGCCATTTTGAAAGAAAAACAAAACAAAAAAAACATGCCATAATTAAATGTTGCCTAAATGAATATTTATATTGAATTGCATTGTACCTGTTGGCTTTGAGTCAAGAGTTACCATATGTAATTTTTAAAAAAACAACAACAAAAAAAACAAACAGATTGTTTGACCTCTTGTACAGATGGCATTTGTCTGTTGTATGAATGTGTTGGATGTACAAAAGAGTCTCAGATTTTGTTGCTCTTATCATTTACATTATACTGTCATGGCTTACCTGTTCCTAAGGAGAAAAAAGACATTAAAGCAATACAGATCAGTTACATTGGAGCTATCTGTGTGCTTTTCTTTGTTTATTTGTGACTTTTTTCTTTCCTTTCTGTGAAAAATGGCTTCACCCTATGGAAGCCCTGAAAGACCAAAAGTGTGAAAATGGAGGTTGGAGCTAAAAAGCTAATCAGATACTGAGAAGAGGTTTTGGCTCATTTTGGTAATCAACTAAGCTTTTCCCTCCTGGAAAGGATCTATTTTAGCTTGTTCATGTGATTCCTCATCTGTTTTTGCGTCTTACATATATTTAAGAGAAGAAATTCCTGCATTTCAGAAGCTTCATAGTTTGACCCCAGAAACCAATCTCAAAATATGATTATTCTTCACCTCTGTCAGGTTCATATCTGAAATGATCTTGTTTAATTTATTATGTGAATTCAGCACATATTTTTCTTCAGCAGCGGAGCAGGCAATAAAAACGTAAAGGTTCACAAAACCTGCAGTTGGGACTTCAGAATTATTTGAACACAGCAATCTCCGCAATCTACAACCAAGTCAAAGACATATTACAAGAATAAAACAGTAGTATTATGTATTATGTGAGATATGCACAAGAACAAAGTCGCAATATTCAGAGAAGTTTATCAAAATAATATGAAAATAAAGTCTACAGTTTGAAACGATTGTTTCGAAGAACAAAACGATCTGAGCTGTTCACTTCAGCGCTCCATGACGACGTTTACCACTTTCTTCTGCTAATGTCCAGACTTTATTCCCACAATATTATGAATTTATTCTTTCAATTAAAAATAATTATTCTCCTAGTCTAATAATCTGACATAGGAAACAAATCTATGTACAGTTAATGGCAAATAAATTGAAAACCGAGCAACTTTCCAAATGGATTTTTACAAATAATTAAAAGCAAAACATGTTTCTGAATCTATCCAAACCTCAGAGCCTCTCAACAGAAATTCCCCTTCATTGAAGTGAATAAGCTGTAGAGCGGCGGCCCGGGTTGAAAGCTCGAGTCTTCGCCTTACTTAACTAGAGCCCAGAGAAATGAGGGAAGGCGCTCGTAAATATAAAACACGAAGAAAATGTTAGCGTTCTCATGGCTGCAGACGGTGTTCAAACTCCAAAATATGCATGACACATTTCCCCTCTGACGGATGGCGTAGGCGCCGCCGCTCTCGTTTCACTGCGTCACATTAGGAGCTGGAAGGGAGGAAATCACCGGCTGAGATCACTGATGTACGCGGAACACGCCGCCTCTCTGGCAGAACGGAGGGAGGCGTCGCAGCCGCTCACAATCGATTCAAGTCGACCGTGAATTTAACGGTGGACTCTGTTTGACTGTCGTTTAAAAATCTGTAGTTTGGTGAAACAAAGCAAAAACTCCTCATAAAAACCTACTTGAGGGATGAAAACGTGACTTTTATAGCTGAGGGGGCGAGCTCAGCTATTGCATAGTTACAGCCAAATAAATAATCATAAAGATTTAAATAACTGAATGTGACAAGACTGAAAACACCGTAATTGAGCAGTTGGCCGTTTTCATAAAAATGTAGGAGTGCATTTTCTTAAAATCTACCTTCCTCCACTTTTACTAAAGTTCACGAATCCACTAACTATGTGAACGCATTTTTTTATAGAATACACAAGGTCAGACTCCGTCACGGTTGGTCGGAGCCGAACAGTCGGCCAGAGGTCTCACCCACGTATGACCTTCCCACACAGAGCAGACTCCTTCGTTTTGGAAAAACCTGACCCCTGAACATTCAGGTGTCACTGGACTGTAAATATTCAAACACGGGGAAAATTCCCTTCGCCCGCTTATCAAATGGAAAAATCAACCTGCTTGTTTAGGTTCGCGCTCCATCTCCGTCACTGACTTCCCAAAGAGACCCGACTACGTATTTGTTCAATAGACAGGAGTCACAGATGTAATCTCTCAGAGCAGAACAGAAGGTGCTGAACACTTGTGACCCTTGATGCTTTTTTCACACCTTCAGAGATTCTTGTTGTTCTGATTTTTCTCTGATGTTAAACTGAAGTATATTACGAAATTATTAAAAGCGAATTAGTGATGTAACTGGGCTGTTTGAGCCAGAGATAATCTTCTCAGGAGAAGCCCTGGTTTGGCCCGTTTGCTTTGAAAAAACACTCCCGCCTCCTGTCACATCCGCTCCCTGACCAACTCACGACTCCCGAGGCTTTCCTGAGCCGGGGTCAGGTTTGATACGGGTGGAAACTGGGCTTCTCCTACACCCGGCTTTTGCTTCAACATCCACACGTCGGTCAGGAAGAAGCCGTCGACTCCTCGGCCCTGAGACGAGCCAGCTGCTCTCCGGCCAAAACAGGCTCTGCGAGGCTCGCCCAGTCCCCACAACAGCTCACTCACCCTCTTTTAGCTTCACGCTCGTGTGAAATCGCTCCACAACAGTGAGTGTGTGTTGGAGTCTCATCAGCTTTTGTGTGCGTGTGTGTGTGTGAGTCTGCTTGCCCAGACACATTTTCAGTTTGACGTGCAGAGATTCAGATCTGATCCTACATCCAGTAGGACCAGGTTTGTGAGCCTGAGCAGAGCCGCTGAGGCTTCCCAGTCAAGTGAGGACTTGGAGTTGGAAGGAAACGTTCAGGTTTCATTGCACACCTCAACCCACAACAGTCACAACAGAAAGCTCTCTAACTGGAATGACAGTTCATATGATGAAGATTTTTAGACCATTTGTCTTGTGAGGAACAAGAAGTAAGGAGAAGCATCTGAAAATGTTTCCCTTCACACAGGAGACCTAGCAGACTAGCACCCCACTCAGGGATTTTAAAGCACTCTGAAACAGGTCAGCATTCGGGTAGATGTTGTCATATCTTCTATGTGTGCTCTTAAGTTTTCTTTTTTGTGTTCGTAAATGGTGAGGTGGACACCAGGCTTGTAATAGTTTGTATTATTATTATTATTATTATAGTTTAGTTTTTTTTTGTTTATCAAACTCAGTTGGTTTTAGTTCGTAGAGTGGGTTTTTAATTAGATATTAGGTAAATATTGTTTAGTTTCAGTTTAAGATTTATTAGTTTGTGTTTTCATATGTTGGCTGCATTCATCTTGCAATTTATACCTTAAATTTAAAATTTACTATTAAAATTGAGAAAGTGTTTGATTATTAGCCAATAACCAGTGGATTAAAATGAGGTCTTAATGGCTCTTAACAATATGATTCATGTAACAATGACAATATGAATGTATCTCCAAATGGCTGAATTATTTAGGAAGCAAAATAAACGTTAGCTCACCTCTGACTTTATTTTGTCGCTGTTAAGTTAGCGACAACATTTCAAAGACACTTTCCAGCCAAAAATATCAGAATAAAAGCTCTTCCTGTCCCGTTCATTCAAAAGTTTAATGCTTCACTTCCTCCATGTTGTCTCTCTCGTCATGGTGGAATTTACGCCTTAACTGAAAACATTTAAAATGGAATTTAGGAACGATTTCCCAATATTGTTAAATGCATTGTATGATTTCTTAGATTTTTTTTTTTTTTTTTTTTAACTCCCAGGAAACTAGGAAAGAAAATGAAGCTTGGGAAGCTGAACTAGCTTGACGTTTTGCTGCTTTACGCTGTTGGTTGATGTTGCCAAAGCAACCAATCCAGGCATGTTCACTGCATGTCTGTTTCTCTTATTCTTGTTTTCAATCTTTGACTAATCATGGCATGAGATGCCCCTGGTCTTTGAGTCAGAGCGTAAGGTATATTTGGTGTTTGAACAAATAAGACGGGTATCATTTTTTTCAGAGGTCTGCCCACTGTTTACGAGATGTTTGATCTATGATTAGTATTAGTTCACAAAAGTTGTCAGAAATGTAAAAATCTGAGTCACTCTGGGGCAAATTGTTTTCCTTTTTACAGTCCCAGCCAGGTAGAGATCACAATTCAATTCTCTTCAGATGCTTGTAACAACTTCCTTTAAGAGATGAAATTCCTGTGGCAAGTATATGTGGTTACTTTTTATTCTTTAAATAATTTTCCACAACATGATTTGTAGCGCGAAAAGCATTCGCTCCAACATTCAAGTGGACAGAATCTGTCGTTTGAAGCAAAAACACGGACATGGACCCGGACTGACCTCACTTCAGAGCGGATTTGGTGAGCGCACCTGACAAGCACAAGTGGTCATAATTTTGGATCATCGCAACACAGTCTCTGTATTGTATTTCCAACGTTAATAATTACTTTTCTTAGAAACAGGACTTGCTGGACTTTTGTTTGTTTTTTTTCTTGACAAAAAAGCAGAGATAATTACCATCATGAATGAATATGACCACCACGTTTAGTCTCTCTGTTTAAGGCAGCCCAGATTCCATTACACAATCATTATTTAGTCTGCGAATTTTGCCAAATGCAATAAAAATTGAGACGATCTCATCCGAGGGTGGAACAAACACTTCTCGTTGCAATCACGGGGAAATGATGATGATGCCAGGGAATTGCAAACTGTCTGTCTTAACACACCTCCAGGTCTCCTCCGATTTCTGCCAATTTAAAGGGACGTTTTTCAAATGAAAACCCAATTTTTCATGAACTGTGCCTGTTGTCTTATTCAAATTTTTCAAAACAAAGGAGAATCTCTGAATCTTTTCGTTTTAGAGAAACTGTCCTGCAAAGGGCATGACATTTTTATTTATAACATACACAGCCTAAAACATTTTTTGCTTTTTTTTGTCCTTTGCCAATTACATTTTTCACCTATTTGAACAGCTTTTTTCCTTCTCCGTAACTAAAACAACACGAAATCTGAAAAAGGTACAAACATAAACATTTCATCAATATAGGAATCTAGTGGGGAAGCCGAAAATTCATGATTTAAAGGAGGCATCTCCAAAAATAACTGCCATCTAGTGGTCAATTTGGAAATATCAACGCTTTTAATTGCAAGGTCTTCTAAATATTTATCACATAAACTGGACTAAACTGCTTGAAAAGAGTACTATGTTGCTCTAAGGCAACACAGTGCTATATATTGAATCCACCAGCAGAATGACATTAAATTATGAGAAACTAAAAAAAATAGCCTCCTGCTACAAGGATGTAGCCATGTCAGTTGTTCAATTGTCTTAATTTTGGCCCAAATACATTGCCATAGATTCCAGTTTAGTACCTAATTTTTTTTGTCTGAACTTACAGACACAGGGTTCATTTATTAAGCACGTTGCGTTACTCAATGAAAATCACTTCTCTTTCAGAAAGAAACTGGCAAAAGATCTTCAAGCCAGCAATTTCAGCTGCTGCCAAAGTCCCAGATGAATCAGCGCCGTTGGTCATCAACCCCGTCAGCGATACAAACTCTTGCCGTGGCATGGAAACCAAACACACTCACTTTAGAGGCTTGCACACGGAGCCTCTGCAAAGAGAATAAAAGCAGCTCGAGAACCTGAGGTTGAATGCTGAGATAACAGAGAATAACGCAAAATTGGATAGTAGGTGAATGTAGCATTGTGAGGAAAAGTGGACACAGTCCAAAAACACAAAATCTTACCAAGTATTTCTGCTCTAGTTTCTAGTATAAATATCTTAGAAGAGTTGAAAGAAAAAAAAAACTAACTTGGAACTTTTCAGGAAGATATAGGAAATTGCTTAAACTCTATAATTCCTTAATATTGGTAATATCCTTGGTAATATTAGTACCTTATCCCTCCACTGCCGGTGCACTGTTTTGTCAATGTTAAGGCATTATTGACTTAAAACAAGCTGCATTTCATAACTGTCTGATTATGTGGCCTCGCGTTTAGTTCATATCTTCTCGATTGAAATAATAAAGTTCATGTCTTCTTTATGTCTGCTCTGTTCCAGTGATGATGCCCAGACTGAGCTGCTGGCTTGGTCATGCAGTTGCTTATGGCGTAAGTGACTTCTGCAAAGTCACTTACGCACATAGTCTGTCTGCAAAGTAAGCAAAGAAATCCGGTGTAAATACCGGAGTCTGATACATCTACCCAAGGAAGAGCTGGTATAAACAGGAGGTCGACACAATAAGACATGAGAAAAACAAAGCAAAACAAAACAAAAAAAACTCTGGCTTAAGGGACACATTTGTTCTAAGAGCAGGCCAGGCGGAAAATATTTGGAACCCATTTAAAGTTTGTCATAATGTCCAAGGAATGTCCAGTAAGCGTCGTGTGAGGCGGGGGACGAGGGGAGGTGGGGGTGAAAATCACAGGCTTCGACGCATCAGCAGCTCCCTGACGGCTGGGTGGGAAGGCTTGTTTTGGTCTTCTCCTGAAAGCGTTTGGATAAAGTGGCTGCTGACTGAGACGCTGATGACAGCGTTGCACTCAGCGCATAGGTACACACATTCTGGTGGCCCTCTTTAAAGTTAGCCTGAGAAGTGCTTATGGTGGGCACCACTGTTAAATTAGAAGGTTTTTTTTATATGTAAAAAAAAAAAAAAAATGCGACCCACACAACGTCAGGGTCTTTGAATTGTTTTGGGGTTTGTTTATTATCTCTGCGTTCCTTAGTTTCTTTTCTTTAATTAGATCATCCACGTTTCTGTTTCACCTTCGTTCAGTCCTTTATTTACTTTAGTCTTATTATGTTTCATATGTCTAGGTTTTTGCTAATGTTGCCCATTTTGTGAGCTCTATCTCACCCACTGTCTCTCTCTCCCTTCACACCTGCAAACCGTTTCAAATCATCCATCTGTTCCTTGTTCAGTAATTAGCCTCCCCGGTCTCTATATGTGCAACTCTTTCTCAGTCGCTCCTGTTTTGTGACAAAGACCGGAATCAGAAAATAAAAAATAATTGATTTTTTTATTTTACAATCTCTATTTAAATAGCATTATCAATTGTGAATCCATGGAAAAGCTGCATTTTATCCAGAATTTATTTGCATAACATACAACAAAAATATTTTTAAATGGGAACATATTTAGCAAAAATCACTTTTGTCTTCTTAGCAAGCTGCAATCTATCAGGAGCGCAGTTTCATCTCGTTTATAACACGAACATTTCTTCGTTTAATGAAAAATAAAACTCATCTTGTTAAAACAAGAATTTCTCTTGCTTTGTTTATAATGAGAAACTCATTTCCATGAGTTTTGCATCTTCTTACCGCAAGAAGATAATGAAAAATAAAATGCAGCTAAACATCACAGACTAAACTGAATTTACTCACATGGAATAGTTGTCCTGGTATTTATTATCGTGACTCCAAATAAAGAGAATTCGAACAAGTTTGTCTGGTCTTACTTTTGTTTCCTGAAATTTTCTTATGAAAGAAAACTGAAATTTTGTACCTTTGCAGAGAGAGCGCTGATGTTTCCATTTCCCTTCCCAGGCTTTTTTTTTTTTTTTTTTTTTGGACAGGTTGATATGTCGTTATGCATGTTTTCATACTTGCAGCCCTCCCACTCAACCATCTGCTATCGCGCAGCACATCGGAAAGTATTCCTCATGCGCAAGTTTGTTCGGAAAACTCCGGGATTGTGAATATTGCAAAGTACAATGGAGAATGCAACAAAATCCGTCTTTTCACGCTACGTTTTAGTTGGTTGAACTGCCCAAAAGTGAAAATGAAATGGGGAATTATAGAGTTGTACCAGGCTTGACAACAAACATCCCGTCTTTCTGCTCTCTGATCTGCTCTAATGGGCTCTGTGGGCCTGTATTTGGCATGACAGTTGTACAAGGCACACACAGCATCTGTTTGCTTTGGTTACTGGCGTTGGTGCAAATCTTTAGCAAAAGGATAATATTTCCTCGTAATTCATTGTAGCTCACTGCACCACTCACCAGAGGAAGGAAGCTGGTTGGAGAGCAGAGAGCAGTGGAAACTCTGCTTCACTGGCCTGGTTGAGCGGAGTCAGCTGGATGGATTTCTCAGGAAGAGCGCCGTGTGTTAGTGAGAGTTTGCGCCACTAAAAAGATGCTTATGCAAAAGGAAACCGCCATAAATCCACAGTATTTATTTAAAAACCCCTGCCGATGTTCTGTTCTGGACCGCACAATCCCAATGTGGAACCCGAAACAGTCAGGTGTCCTGTCCTGTTGATTGTTTAAGATGAACAACTTTAAATATCAGACAATGAGTCATCTCTTAAAGTGGTCTCAGTAGATTTCAGAAGAAGGAAATTAGAAAAAAAAATTGGTTCTATGTAAAAAAAAAAAGAAAGAAAAAAAAAACACACAAAAAAGCCCAACAATAATACAGGAAAAATGTTGTATGTAGCAGTAGTTATTGTACATGTTAGTCCAGTAGAAACCATCCCGTTGCCAGACGCTTTGCTCCGTTCAGAGAGTCTGGACTCCTGGATGTCGGGAAAAACGACCTGTTGACATTTGAAATGATTGGACACGATCTTCAGCAATCGCCAACGTTTAGCCGTGATGTACGCTAGCTTAACTGTGAAGAAAGCTATTTTTGTTAGCTGCAGACGTAGCGCCGAGCTGACCATCATCTTTCCCAGCAATAAAATATCTTAAACATTCCTCCTGCTCCAACTTTAACTGACCGATATTTTTAATAGTTGCCAACGAAGACTGAATGTCTTTGCCGTTGCCAAGCCACAAAAGAAAATCGATGTTGTTCACCACTCCTTCTGTTCGGTCAAAATTCACCCCCGAGAAATCGAAGTCGCGGTTCTAATTGTACTCAGCCGTCCAGAAAAGTTTGAGTTACGCATTTTGTGCACGATTACGAGAGTTGTGCTGCCGTACGTTCTGTAATCCACTCCTTTTGTCACAGGGCTGAATAATCCGACATCCTCTCCACGGTCAAGTGCGCCACTCGAATTGGCCCCAAAAATAGTACAAGCAGCAGCAGCATAATCCCTGAGATATTACAGCGCCGAAAGCTGTAATCCCGGAAAGCTCTACAGCTATTGCTTTCACATGTACAAAAACAGAAAAGATTAAAGTTTGGCTCGAAGCGACGCTCCAGCAAAACCGCAAACGTTCAAGCGTCTCCGTATAGCACTCGTTTTATACAGGCCTAAAACCAGCCTGTGTTCACGCTGCAGCCATTTCTGTCAACTCCTGAGTATGATTAGAAGAGCTTCCTCTCTGTCAGGAAGTGTGGCTCAGACCCAACATGTGGCGTGTTAAATCAGGTTTATTGTGGGTAACTGACAGCTTTGTGAAAGGTTCCAGTTCATCTTAGGAAAGAGGCTGATTGTAACCTCTGTAACTGTTTTTAAGAGTACTTCTACACTGTATGATCAACCCATGCTAATCCTGGTCTTTGGGACTGTTTGTGACTTTTTAGCAGTCAAAATCACCGATTTTTGTGGTGATACCTTAAAGATATTTATAAGGAATTTTGCTATTTATTTTCTAGGTTTTGTTTTTGGCTCTAGTTGCATTTATTTGAAAGTGCCATGACAGGAGAGTAGGTAGTGAGAAAGAGGGAAAACCTTAATCAGCAAAGTGATCAAAAAGGCAGTTATTTTAACGTTTCTATAGCTTCTTTACAACAACCAACCACCCTAATGTTTCTGCACAAGGTCGGACCGCTCCCTCCATTGTCCCACTGCAATTTCGTGTTGCTGAAATGCACTACAGCTAATGCCAATACTGCAAGAACAAAGTTCCTTCTATCCAGGACATTTGATGCCTCACGAGAAACCTAGAGCGGAGCTTCTTCCGAGAACTAACCACGCCCACTTTGAAGTTCTGACCAATCGCACGAAAAGTTGTTGGATCCCACACAAGAAAAAACGTTCTGCCCAGATGATTATGTCAGGGACAAGCTGCAAGAACAAAATGATCATTCTGTTGTTTCAGGCGTGATGAAGAGAGAGAGAGAGAGAACGTCTCTCGGCATCTAGTTTCAATAGATGCTGACCGCAAGTTGTTGCTATGGAAATTTCTTCTTGATAATCACAACGTTATCATTGTAAACATTGAAACTGCTCCAAATCTGAGGCAAGTCCACTGACACCATCCATCCAACCTGACTGAAGTTGACGGGCAAATGGGCAACAGGCTTTTGGGTTGAGGAGGTAAATGGGACGGAACAGACACAAAGATAGCAACACGTTTCTTTTGTTTTCATTCCAGTCAGGTGACTGTAGTCATTTTTGCACATTTGGAAGAATGTCATCAGGGCACAATCTCCGCATCTTGCAGAAGTGATGATCTCCGCATTTCTGATAGGAATCTGCAACGTTCATGGAAACGTTTCCATTCGCCCGCTTGCTGTGTTGCCCTCGGCTTCTCCTCTTCAAGGACAATAAGTGACGCAAATAGCTTCAGTTTGTGCTGCCATCACTTTTCCTATCACATTCTGGCACGGTATCGTACAACACCATGCCAAACAAGAAACGGTGTTTATACAAGTTCGTACAAGAGAGCGAATGTAACATAATTGGTGCTGGAAGACGTGAAAAGTAAAGCTTGAAGGGTTTTTAGGAGATATTAGAGGCGCGTGTGCGTCTGCCATGATGAGTCGGGGCAAAGTCGTGGTTTTATTTGCATCTTCAGCAAAACAATTTCGCTTTAGGGCAGATTCTGTTCTCTGCGTAAACAAAATGAAACCCCTCATTTAGTATCACACCCCTTATAACGTTCGAAAGTCTCAAAAAGTGACATATTTACTGCTTGATTAAAAGTTACAGAGAGGTGTGTGAGTATGATTTCAGTGAATGATTTTGACCTGGATTACAAACCTGGATTTAGACAAGAACAAAACTGAATGATCCCGTTATGTGGTTGTTTTATTGCTCTGCAGCTCTGAGATCAAAAGTCGTAATTCTGCAAGAAATAAATTTTTTTTAAAAAAAGACAGAAATTCTGGAAAAAATGCCCAAATTCTGAGGAAACAATCAAAAATTCTGACTTTTGATCTAAGAAAATTAAAGCCTATATATATATATATATATATATATATGTATAATTTTTTTTTTTTTTCAGTGGTCATAATTTTCTGCCACATTCTATCAATGTGAAATGTTATTTATTATTATTTAACTTGAAGAAGTACATTTATTCATATATTTAGAGGTTTGTTAGTGGGTTTTTAAGCACAACCGGCCCTTTAAGGATGTTCATAATCTCAATATGGCCCAAAATTAAAATGAGTTTGACATCCCTGCTTTAGAGCATTTTGTAAGTTTAATGAAATGTCACACAATGTCTTTGTATTTTTTGGTCTGAATAGCACTTTGTAAGTTTCATAGGATTTTATGTAGCTTTTCTTTGTATTAATATAATCTTAGAGCAGAGAGAGAGAGCCTCAGATGTACGTTCAAGGTCTTCCCGCCTGTTGCAATTTGTCACACGCCTGAAGCCAAACGCATACGCACTTCTTGTCTCACATTCCGATGACTTCATGTGTACAGAAGCTGGCTGACCCACAGTGTTAGCTCAAGGCCCAGTAGATCGCGGCGTGTCCTGTGTTCAGTTTAATAAACACCCCCGGTTTGTTCATGCAAGTGTTGCAATCTTTTGAACAAGCGATCTGTTCGCTTGGCGGTTGACACTTCAATTTGAATAAATTCAGTTCAGTCGAGTAAATTAGTGCTTTCGAATTTATCAGGAAAAATTGTCTGGGGGACGATGAGTGTGTTAAATATTTTAATAGCAATATATATACCAACAGAAAATTAGCTTTGCTATTAACTAATATGCAGAAAAGTATCAAACGCGGCTCTTTACTGTTTGCTCCAGTTGTTTCCCTTTTTCCTGACATTATGTCCTTGATTATTATTTGTTTTTGTGTGTGTGTGTGTGTGTGTGTGTCTGGTTTGGATAAATGCAATCCCACTTCTTTGAGTCTTGCAACCCCCAAAGCACTGAAAGGTCATGTGGAAGAAAAGCCGAATGATTTAAACTGGTCGAAGTTATTTCTGCAAGAGGGTTGGCATGAAAACTGTCAGGAAGAGGAAAAACACACACACAGGACGACTAGGTGAGCCTTTTTCTTTCAGCCTGGAGGCGAGAAACTCTGAAGCATTCTCATTTGATAAGTTTTCAAATTTACATCTCTGCAGTAATATTTTTGCATCCTCAGGTGTGTATTTATGATCCATTAGTGGGGATTATTATTATTACTGTTATTATTATCATTATTTTTGTAAGAAGAAGAAGAAGTAAAGGAGAGTAAAGCATGCTTCTGGCTCTGCGTGGCTGCAGTTATACAAACGAAGGCGTTAGTTTAGTCTGTTGGAGTCGCAGTAGCCCCAAAGACCACAGCGGGACTTATTCTGGGAAAGACCCTTTACAGAAGCTTAACCATCACTTATTGCATTGTGCTGCGACGCCAGCTGGACCGAAACAAAAGGAAGCAGCTCAACCTCAGCTTCGGCGTGTCGGGGCCCCGGACGAGGGCCCGAAGGCTCCCGGCTGTAAATCAGAGCAATTCCTCGGGAGAGTGTGTGGGGGGGGGGGGGGGGGGGGGGGGGGGGGGGGGGGGGGGGGGGGGGGGGGGGGGGGGGGGGGGGGCGGGGGGGGG
>CAEGAD010092055.1:0-22028 GCA_903067055.1 Poeciliopsis paucimaculata | reverse complement strand
ATACATTGACCTTTTGACCTTTTGTTGTATTTTTTCACAGGAATGTTTTCAAGAAAATTTCTGATGCAAAGTAAGCATTTTTTTTTCTACTTAAAGAAAAAACAAATCAATTCTAAAACTCAATCATAACAAACTGATTAATTGCATTTGTGGACATAGTAATGGTTAGGCCATATATATTTAACTATATCAGAACATAATGAATGTTTGCTGGCCTTTAATAGGTCCTAATATATCTTTTTTTTACTGACCATAAAGTGTAAAAAATAATGATAAATCCACACACAATTAATTCCACAAGGTTCTAATTTGGAGAACAACCATGTTGTGGTGGCAGTCTAAGTGTTTCAACAACACCAAAAGCCTGGAGGATTTTCTCATTTTTCAAACGAGATTTTTATGCTGATTTTTATGGAAAAGAATACATTTGGTTTCATCTGTCTTAACGATATTGTTCCATGTGTCCAAAGCAACATCCCACCATAACCACCTCATTGAAAGTTTTTCAATTAGTGAATACATTGGGCTGTGACCATCCTTCTTAAAATGTCTTAAATAATAAGTAAATACTTTTGGCTTCTGGCTTCATCACTGTCCAATAAATGATGGCAGAGTGGAAAATGTAAAAATAATTTTAGAACCAGACCAGTTCAGCTTTTGTATTTATTACTAGTTAAACCCGTAACTCAGAAAAGGTGGGCTTTGTTTCCATGGCTCATCTTAGATTGACATTTACTGGTGTGCATGCTAAAAGTTGAAAAATAACAACCTGACCATATGTTATTATATTAACATATAATCATTTGTTTAAAATATTTCCACAGACGGGATGCGGAAATTGCTTCTCTAAAAAATGAGAACAAACATTTGAGGTAAGTATTTTTCTAGATTTTTTATATTTCTGTCCCCGTCTTCTCCATGGTTAACTTATTATAATCTATCTCCATTTGTATCATTTTAAAAATCAAAGAATAATTTTGGCTTCTTTCTAAGCTTTGTACTTTTTGTGAGCTGTAAAAGAAATATTGGATCATACTAGTCAGAGATCAGCTTTTCTTTAACACTGAATTCAGAATATATTTACTATTTTGATGATTACAAATGAAAAATCTGATACACACATGTTTCAACTGAAACAAGTCAGGTCAATTTATTTATTGGAGTATTATTAATGTGAGTGCGACTGACATTAGCAACACGAACAGGTTGAATCTCTACTCATTCCTTTAGGAATTAGTCACAGCTGTTCTTTGTTCTCTTGATTACCCCTTGAATATGTATAGTATATATGCTCTTACACATCACATAGTTTTTGCTTCTAGTTTTTTCTTGTGTTCTTGTCTTGTCCCTCCATAAACTCTTGAAGCATAGGTGTTGATGCAATTTATGCAACTTCTCCCTCTCTTGCAGGCATTCTAATGCCTAGCATCAGTTACAGGTGGTTAGTCCTGCAGACTAACCACCTCTAGAAGCAACTTTTTAAGTTATACATGATATTGCTGTTTTGTTCTTGTTATTGACATGGATTTAATTACTGTCAATCAACATGTGATTTATTTTATCAACATAAACCTTATTTTAACCCACAGGAAAACAATAGAGCAACAAGAAGAGGATTTGAGATCCTTAAAAGACAAGTATGGACATTTATAAGAATTAAGCAAGCATAATAAAATACAGAAGTGTTTGCTTACCTAAAGGTTTAATAATTTGTTGTCTTTGTTTGTACAGAGTAGCAAGAGAGGTTGCTCTTTCAATAAAGACAGGAAAAACTGAGAGCCTGAACAGTCCAGTTTCTCAAACCAGACTCAAAGAGTTGTATGATGATCTGAGGTACCGTTGGCCTAAAATTAAAAGGCTGCTGAAGTCAAACAAAAAAACACCACAAATTGTCAAACAAAGCATAGAGGTACAGTATTGAATGGTTGATTGTGGACAATACAAGAATTTTAGCTCAAAGTCCTGGTGATGATTTGCTGCAGAAATATGTGTATGAAATGAAATATCTGTTGACATCCTTCAGTTACAGGGTAAGCTAAAATACATTGTAAAAACATTTTATTTATGTGGCCATTTTTACAATCAAAAATAACAGAAACGGGTTCAAACCAGTCTTAAGTATATAAAATAATAATAATAAAAAATAAATAAATAAATAAAAAATACAACAAGAAAATCAAGAGAAGTATTCCTAAGCAACCAAATTAATGCTCTGGAGACAAATACCAGTTTTAAAAATTGGTTTGGAGCTGCTTTTTAAAAGCAATAAATAAGTACACCTTTTTCAGACTTGAGGGAGAGAGATCCAGTGTCTGGGAACCAATTATCTGTCTCCTTTTATTTTTAGACTAACTTTGGAATTATTGGGCAGAAAGTGAAGCTGGGAAATTAGCAGGGTGACAGGTATATGTAGAAGACTTAATAAGAAATTTAATCCAAGGATTTTTAACCACCGGTAACTGATGCGAGGAAGTTTTGTTAATTTTTACCAAAAGCACTGTTAATAAAATATGATCCACACAGGCATCCTTTGAAATCACTTTTTGTAAAAAATTATTTTACACAACAACTGATCCCTAACAGGGTTTAGTTTTTCTCTCCTGCACCTCAAATCTACACTGACAAAGTTATGGTCACAATTTAAAACCTGTTAGGGGATTTGGTTGTATCATAATCTCATGTCCAAATTAATAAGTCCATATCGAGCATAAAAAATAAATATATCCATTTTCAATTATTTGCAAACTATGATAAATGACAAATGAGTTGATAAAGCTTTGCCAGATTTTATGTTTCTTTAAATTTGCCTTTTACAGTTGGGTGTCTTGATTTAAAAAATAAAAATAAAAAAAATAAAAAAAGAAGATTTGACAACTGTTCACCTCTGAATGTTTTAGAGCTCCTAAAAAAATATTAGGGTAGTTTTTGTTTATTTCAACTATTCAACTATTTCAATGATAAATTCTGTTGCAGGAGGCTTTTAAAGAGGCACAGAAGGAAGTGACAAAACTGAGTGACCAAATTGATGCATTTATTGGTGAAGGAGAACCCAGCAAAGAAGAGTCTCAAAAGGTACAATGTCTGAAAACTATTGGGTTGTAAAGTTTCCGCTATAAAGCATTTCTTATTTCAGGTGACACGGCACAAGCAGTCTGCTGTTCAGGATCTTCAGCAAGCTCTCTACTACAATAGGATAGAGGAACACGTTTCAAAGGTTTGTTAAGAACTGCAACATTATTAAATGTTATCATTGCTGCCATTATACTGTTTAATGTTAAATTATGCCAAATTTCTAAACTTTGCATTTTTCTGTTGGAAAGCATTCAATGATGATCCATTTTTGCTCAACTTAAACACAAAGGTAAATGTTTTCTCATTCATAGATTTCTGACCAGACATACACAGATGTAAAACCTGAAGACTTGATGGAAGATTTGCTCTCTGAATGCAACTGGTTGGGTCAATTGATGGCTTTAAATAATCCTCCTCTTCAACCTGACTGGAAAAATCACAAGCCTGGAATGGATGCTTGGCACATACTCCCAAGAAACTTCAAACAAGTGAAAAAAAAAAGAAAAGTCTAATCAAACTTCAAAACCTGAGTGACCCATTTCTATTACATAGTGTACCCATAATATATATACACTGCTCAAAAAAATAAAGGGAACACTCAAATAACACATCCTAGATCTGAATGAATGAAATATTCTCATTGAATACTTTGTTCTGTACAAAGTTGAATGTGCTGACAACAAAATCACACAAAAATCAATCAGTGTTGCTTCCTAAGTGGACAGTTTGATTTCACAGAAGTTTGACTTACTTGGAGTTATATTGTGTTGTTTAAGTGTTCCCTTTATTTTTTTGAGCAGTATATATATATATAATTAATTAATTAATTGAAAAGAATCTGTGAGTTCTGTCAGTTGTTTTTGTCTCTCTGAAATTACATTTTTAAATATTTTCATAGTCACTTCAAAAATAAATGACTATTATTACAAGGTTAACTTTTGGATAGTGGATTAGGTTACATGTTAGATTACAGGTTATATCATGTCAGTCAACCCATGTCCACTGGAGATATTTCACATTTTTAATTGGTGTTTTTTGTCCTATATTCTTTTTTAACTTTTGGCTCTTTAATTTAAACAGGGGTACCAAAGAGGGCACGATGCATACCAGCAAAATGATGTTTGCAACTTACAAAGTTACAAATATGTAAATTGTAAGGGTATTTCTATTTTGGCATACAGCTACTTCTTGAAAGTCAAATTAGTGTTTTTGCTTCAGAGTTAAATACCACTTATTTGTTTCTTTGTTTATGTTTGTTTGTTAGGTTTTTTGCATGACCTTAACAATATGACCTTATCAGAGGGAAACAAACATTTTATGCATACATCTTGGTTAAAAAAACAAATGCAAAATATTTATGGTAATTAAAAAGTGCTTTAAAAAGGAAATATTGGTGCAACATTCTCTAGTTGCTCAAAAAGATTTGATTGAAGAAATGCATCTCATTTGAATATTATTTCTGGGTTTTCTGCAAAGTCAAATACTCTTTTGAAAACAGCTTTTATTTTTAAAAGGACGATAAGATGTGTTTGGGTGTGGATCAAAATTAGGCAAAAATTTTTCGCTGTTAATTCCATTTAGTGCTCAATAACGATTAGTTTTTTTATAATAGCATATGAAAATATATCACTATAATATGTCAATATAAGTAGAAATGGTTACTTTATTCTCTATCAACAGACAAGGCACAAATTGTAAACTGTAGAATCAAACTGTAAATATCTATAAAGTGTATTTGCTAATTCTGTAATGTTTTAGCACTTCAATGTTTGTGTTTTATGTAAATTATGGCAAGTATTCCTGAAAGCCTAACATGTTCCTTTGTATTCTAATTGATAATGAAGTCTCTCCTATTTCTGTATTTATTGACTTTCTGAAAATAAATCTGTAATGTTGGTAGTTCCTGTTTTCATTATTGAGTGTCGCGGGCCTTCTAGGTTCCAAAACCAAACATTTCCGACAAAGCATGTGGTCCAGGTGGTTTGATTCTGGCACATACTTACGACATGATTGTTTGAAAAAATGCTTTGTTTCTTGTAAAAACAGTGACAAAATGATTTCTAAAAACCTCTTGTAACTTAGTTGAAAATGAAAGTTTACTTAATCTGACGTTTCAAGTTCAAAAATGTTTTGATTTGATTTGAATGATTTTTTTAACTTGAAAAAATCTGATTTTTGTAAAAATCACTTTACACAAATCTCTTGTCATCACACTGGACATTTGCCCAAACAATAAACCCCCACCAAGCTATAGTTGTGTTTTCTTTCATGTCAGACTGATTTGACAATCAGTCTATGACTGAGTGTAATCTTAGGAGTGCAATGCTTGTTGGGGCAGACAGTATTCTTTGTGTTTTTATTTTGTCCCTGAAAAACTAAAACTCTTCAAAATTCTCTTTTTTTCAGAGGTCTAGTTGGTTCTGATCCCTTATATGTATGTATATTCGCACGCACCCATGCACTCAAGCACACAGCACTTTATTAGGTACGCCTTACCAGTACTGGGTTATGCCTTCAGACCTCCTTAAAGGCTTATATTCAACAAGGTACTGGAAAGATTCCTCAGAAAGTTTGGTTCATATTGACATCATGGCATCACACAGTTGCTGCAGACTTGCATCCATGATCCGAATCTCCAGTTCAACCACATCCCAAACATGCTCTATTTTATTGGGATCTGGTGACTGTGGAAGCCATTCAAATTCAGTTAATTCATTGTCGTGTTCAAGAAACCAGTCTGAGATGATTCTCTCTTTATGATATGGCACATTATCCTGCTGAAAGTTGATGCCAAATTCTGACCCTACCATTTGCATGTCGCAGCAGAAATCGAGACTCATCAGATTTTTTCTACAATCTTCTATGGTCAAATTTTGGTGAGCCTATAGCTTCAGCTTCCTGTTCTTAGCTGACAGGAGTTTTACTCTTCCAACAGAAACATAGTCTTCTGCTGCGGTTGCCCATCCACCTCAAGGTTTGACATGTTGTGGATTCAGAGATGCTCTTCTGCATACCTCAGTTGTAACGAGTGGTTATTGAGTTACTGTACAGTATTTCATATTTTTTGTTTTTATTGGTTTTAGTCTTGTAATTCATTGCACTACCAAATAGGTTTCTATTTTAATTTTCGGTTTTCTTTTGCTACCAGAAACTGCCAGTAGATGGCTTGTGGGTTAACATTGTGTGGTTTAGACATCAAAGAAAAATAAGAGTAGACTAAAAAATCGTAGCTAGCTGCAACATAGACATGAATACATAGACGCCTCATTGAACGCTGAGTCCTGTTACATTGCCACCATCTTGTAGGGCAGTAGAGCGATTGGAGTTCCCTAAGTCATGTGCTTTGTGAACTTGTTTCAACTGTTTTACAATACAAACTGAATCCATTGGCATTACCTTTAACTGCTAAGGATTAAAGAAAGTAACATAATTTTTACGACCAGAATTACTTGACTTTGCAGCCAGAAACTAGCTTCTAAACAACAGAGAAATATTTTCTATGTAGCTGAATTGGCCCGAAGTAACTACTGTTTATTTTCTTAACTAGCGTTTTCATCTCCACTCTACTAAGCTTCACTTAGCTCGCTTAGTCAAGAGATATTCCCACAATTATATCCATTGTGCCTTTGATAAAGCTGCTAATCATCATTTCTCAAAGTCTGACCATTTTGCCACAGGAGTTCCTCCATTCATGTTTTTAAAGTCGCACCAAATTAAATATTGGCCTTGAAACTAAACAACTTTTCCGTGTAGTTCAGATAGGGATGTTCACAGGACATCAAGATTGAACAGTTATTGATTTTGAACTTATTCAAATTAATAATAAATAATAAGCATAAAACAAAAAACATAAGTTTTACCTTTTCCTTTCAAACGTTATAGTAACCACTTAATTCAAGCTAAAAGAATGGAACACAAACAGGACTAATCTGCAGAGTATGATTTAAATGACACGCATCTAAGTAAACAAAACAAAATTAAAGTATCACCAAAAATTTTGTTTTCTTTTTATAGAAGATAAAAGTTGCTCTATCGCTTTGTAGAAAAAGATACTGTCTAAATTATATTTTTATATGAGGAGGAGACTTTAACTTTTTTCTTCAGGGAAGCATGTATTCTGGGAAATTCTTATTCTTGTCACAAGATTTCTGTTTTAGTCTTTTACTGCTGCCTATTTAAAACGTTTGATTACACTTTCATAACATTTTGATGACGCACTAACCCATGGAAAGTTCTATGTAATATTACATTCTCAGTTTTAGTAACTCGTAAGCTAACAGATTAGGTAACACATGATACAAAATACAGTTTGAAAGTAACTGCGTAATAATTTAAAAGGATTGAAATCCCTGTCTGAAGGACCAGTGTTGATAGCATCTGTTATGTTGTATGTGTCAAACATGTTGGGTCCAGAAATTGAGTTGCATGCAAATGTTTGACCTTCAGCCATGTAGGACTGAATTACAGGAGCAAATAGACTGGCATGACAACTAATTCCACAATGCATTGCATTAATCCACTATCAGTTGCTCTCTTTGTCATCCCGCTGCGTAGGAGAATGACAGCCTGAAACCATTCCTCTTACAATCTACTGTCAGAGCATGGCTGGCAGTAATTTCATTTGTGCAAGATGGGTTTACTCAAGTTTTTCCTTCATTTCTTTTTGCTACGCTACATATAATATAGTACTAAACATGCTAAATGTATGTTTTTTTTTTGTTTGTTTGTTTTTTTTTTAAAGTAGGTATTGAGGCTAAAGGTAGCCCCATGCTCATCTATTCCAAAAAATAGCTTCCCTCTATCCTTATTAGTAAATAGTTGTGCAACGGTCAGCAGTAGCAAACTGCTGGCATTCATAAATAATTCGTCTTGCTGTCAATGGTTTAAAGTAGATGGATTTAAAAGAGTGCATAAAACAACAAAACATTAGCTTCTACATATATTACTTAAGTTGCCATCTTGAAGGACCAAACACTAAATTGTTGGTCTTTAATCTTTTATTTAGTTTAGTTGAGCATTACTACCTTCTTTTCAGCATGTTAACTGCAGAGTTGTATTATTTTTGTTAATACACTCTTGTATTTTGCAGAAAGAAGTCATTAGCTTATTTCATACATGTGGAGTATCTTGCTTTTAAAAAGACACAAGTGCTGAACTTATTCCTTAATCTATTGTTATTTTAATATTTAATATTTTAACCCTTATGAAGTAGGCATTCATGGACAATAACTGATGTCTAGACTTTAAAATTCTATGTTCACCTTTTTATTATGAAGCTTTATTATCTGTATGTTTTTCAACTAACTGACTTTTCTAAAATGTCCTGATGCAAAGGAAGTGTAAGGATTTAATGTACATATTAAATGTCACTGGTATAAAACAGTTAGTAAGGGATCTTTGTTTGCTTCTTAGAAGATGAGGATTACATCCCTGTCAGTGTAGAGTTAATTTATTACTAGAGTCTTGTTAAGTAAATTATTTAAAATTGGAGAGTGTTGGGATAAGGTACTTGTGAGATCTTACTGTAAATTTGATCACAGCTTGGGACTTGTCAGCAAGGTTTTTGAGGATAGCGGTCAGGAATGCTACTTTGAGTCACTTTAGGTTTTTGATTCAGGTTAAAGATAAAGTTCAGACTTTGTTCACCTTTATGTAAGAGGAACATGTTTTTCAGGAAATGATCATTCTTATCAGTCCTGGTAGGTCATCTGGACATGTTTGGATGCTACTAAATAACAGATTGATAGGATAACATTCAGAGAAAATCTTTTCTGTTATTCAATCAATAGGATTAAAAGAGTCATCAATTTCTTCTAGATAACTTTTTAATATTCCTTGGTAGGTCATGGTGCATGTAAGACATGAGCTAGAACAGAGATGGCTTTAAAATGCATGATCCAGATTTTATTACACATAATACCACAAATAATGATGGAAGACTGAAGCTATAGTAATAATAATGTGAAATTACATGAGCAGAAAGCATAAGAAAATTAATTTTTTTCTGCTGATAATTCAGTGTGAATAACATGGTATGAGTTAATAGCTCTGACAACAGTGGAGAATTGTATCAATAAAAATAAACAAATTAAAATTATTTAATCCCACAAATGGTTTTATTTCACTTAAAATTATCCAATTATCAAGAAAGGTCAACATCTAAAAAAGAACAATTAACGAATTGTTTTAAGCACAGTTTTTCACTTGAAATAAAGATTGTTTATTTATCTTTTATTGGGAAAGCTGATTCAGAATAACAGCTTCTAAAAATATCTTTGGTTGAGTGAATAAAACATGCTAATAATCTGAGAAAAGGAAATAAAACTGGGTGTGGGTTCTTGTGAGAAAAAACAGGCATGATTTGCAAAATTTTAACGGATTGAAGACGATGCAAGAACCTGTTTGTTTTAAGATCAGAAAGTACATGTCATAAATGTCATCGGTAGTCAAGTCTCTGAAATAATTATTATTGTTTTTAGTATCCATTTAAATGACAAAAACGAGTCACATGAGATTATTTCCAGACTGAATGATAACAGTCATAAGTTACAACATGACTGCTTTCACTCAAAATTAAAAAGCTGAGTTTTTAACTTTAAAAATATATTACTACTAATGTATAACGTCACTGAAAGCCTGCAAGATTCATCAGTTATTTCATAAGCTACAGCAGATTGAACAAATAATCACTGTGTAAAATTATTTGTTGTTTGTTTGCTGAATATAGAGAAAATGTCTGTGAAGCATGTTCATTATTTCCTTATGAAGTTTAACTTGACTGCTTTTGTTGAGCCTGTCTCTTTGTCAGTGGCTGTTGCTGCCATTTCTGTGAAGCCAAACTTTATTTTCAGTTCGATCTCACGATTCGTTCCAAGTGTCGTGTCAGGAGACTCAACCTGAAATGAGCCAATTTCTTCCACTCCTTCCTCATCCGCATATGTTACATGTTCTTTCTCTGTGTGATAAAAGGTAAAAGGTATTGATGTCTGATCTGATTCTGATGGATATAGAATCCGAATTTTAATTTCATCCCAACCAACATCCTCATTAGCTGTGACCAATGTCAGGAAGACATCCTTACACCAAACACCTTCTTCATTTGTAAATTTCTTATCTTCCTTGTGCTTTAATATATCAAATTCCTCCAAAATCTTGACTCCATATGTGAAAGCACTTTTTCTTGATGCCACTACTGAAGGATTTCTACCAAACTGTACAGCTCCTTTCATAACTGCTTCTTGTGGCCTAAATGGACACAAAACCTGACAATCATCCATGAATTCATGCTTAATGTGTCTCTGCAAAATCTGGCTTTCAGCATAGCCCCCCACTAACAGAATATAGTTAATTTTTAGACCTTTAGTCAAGATTTCTTTGAGATTCTGAGTAATGCCCTGTAGACTCACAGTGAAAAACTCCCTTAGCTTCTGTTTAAAGATGACAATACATCCATCATCCCAGGATGCTCCTTGAACTCCTTCAAAGAAGTCCTCCATTGATTTCTTTTTTTTAGCAATCTCTCCGAGGTTAAAAGGACAATCAATCTCTGCATCGTCATCTCGTCTTTTGAAAAGTGTGAAATCATACATCATTTTCTGAACCTCATTGGGATAATTTCTCTCATATTCATCCCAGACTCCATCTGAGAATATTTCTCTGAGGAACTCTTTGAATTTTCTGTCCACAGTTTGTCCTCCCAGGTCATTTCCAGAGGCTTTGAGGAGCTCCTTTACTGCTCCCCCTTCCAGGATTTCATGAACAGTGATGTCGATGGTTCCTCCTGAAACACACACAGTGAAAGTACTAAAGGGCAATGCGCTAATTAATACATTTTCCTAAGTTAGACGAATGCCTTTCCCTGCCTTTTCTATGTATAACTATTGAATTTTTATTTCAAAAATGTTTTTAATTGACTACAGTATCAGTGCCTCTGGGAACCACAGAAATGAAGTCATAAACTATGAGATTAAGTTAAATCAATAATATTCTTTATTGTGACAAATATAGATTGTTTCAAATGGAAGAATGGAACCTTTAAACACCTGTTATTCCTTTATTCAGTTGTCCTCATATATTTGAGCAAGTTAAAGCCCAAGTTTAGACTCAATTGAGACATTGAGTTCCATGCCTCCATTGTCGAGGCGGCTTATCACAGCTTTGGCCACAAAGTTGTCGGTGCCTGTCGCGCGGTAACCCTTGAACCTGATGGTGGACACCATCAGTGAGGGATGCTGTCAGGCTGAAGAAGCAGCTGATGGGTACCGGCAGGCGAAGCGGCATGGGGTTCGAGTGGTTGCTGAGGCAAAAACTCGGGGGCAGGAGGAGTTCGGAGAGGCCATGTTGCTGACCTGGACTCAGGACGTTGTGGGCCAGTGGGCAGAATACTTCAAATACCTCTTCAGTCCCACCAACATGCCTTCCATTGAGGAAGCTGAGCCTGGGGACTCTGGGTTGGGCTCTCCAATTTCTGGGGACAAGGTCGCCAAGGTGGTTAAAAAGCTCCTCGATTGTAGAGCACTGGGGGTGGATGAAATTCACCCAGAGTTCCTTAAAGCTCTGGATGTTGTTGGGTTGTGTTGGCTGACGCGACTCTGCAATATACCCCTCGGCAGGGTCCTGGAGGGTGCATGGGAGTTTGCCCAACCAGTCTACATGTGTTTTGTGGACTTGGAGAAGGTGTTCGACCGTGTCCCTCGGGGTGCCCTGTGGGGGTTTCTCCGGGAGTATGGGGTACCGGGCCCTTTGATACGGGCTGTCAGGTCCCTGTATGACCGGTGTCAGAATCTGGTCCGCATTGCCGGAAGTAAGTTGGGTTCATTTCCGGTGAGGGTTGGACTCCGCCAGGGCTTCCCTTTGTCACTGATTCTGTTCATTACTTTCATGTACAGAATTTCTAGACCAGCCGAGGTGTTGAGGGGATCCGTTTTGGTGGCCTTAGGATCGCATCTCTGCTTTTTGCAGTTGATGTGGTCCTGTTGGCTTCATCGGGACGTGATCTGCAGCTCTCGCTGGAGCGGTTCGCAGCTGAGTGCGAAGCGGCCAGGATGAGAATCAGTGCCTCCAAATCCGAGGCCATGGTCTTGAGCCGGAAAAAGGTAGAGTGCCTTCTCCGGGTCGGGGAGGGAGTCCTGCCTCAAGTGGAGGACTTCAAGTATTTTGGGATCTTGTTCACGAATGAGGGAAGAAGGGAGCGGAAAATCGACAGGCGGATTTGCACAGTGTCTGCCATGAAGCGGGCGCTGTACCGGTCCGTCGTGGTGAAGAGAGAGCTGAGCCAAAAAGAGAAGCTTCAATTTACCGGTCGAGTTACATTCCTACCCTCATCTATGGTCATGAGCTTTGGGTCATGACCGAAAGAACGAGATCACAGATACAAGTGCCCGAAATGGATTTTCTCCGTAGAGTGGCAGGGCTCTCCCTTAGAGATAGGGTGAGAAGCTTGGTCATCCGGGAGGGACTCAGAGTAGAGCCGCTGCCCGGTGGGAGCCAGTTGAGGTGACTCGGGCATCTGGTCAGGATGCCTCCTGGATGCCTCCCTGGTGAGGTGTTTCGGGCACGTCCCACTGGGAGGAGGCCCAGAAGAAGATCCAGGACACGCTGGAGGGACTATGTCTCTCGGGTGGCCTGGGAACGCCTTGGGATTCCCCGGAGGAGGAAAAGCCATCACCCTAAACTCCCCCCATCAGACTCTGGCTAAGACAATCCAAAACATTAACATGACTTCCAGTCAAATAAAAAAGTTTAATGAAAGATCAGTGTTTATTTGTAACCAAAATTTGCAAAGTGTCTGAATAATTTTGTCCTTCATTGCATCATGGGTTTTAGATTATGTATGATGTTTTTGTTTTTTTATTAAACTTTATCATGATTCCTCTGCTCTCCTACCTTTTGATTTATATCCATCCTTCCATGAATACAAGTAGAAATTGTTGTACACCATCATAATACATATTAAATTACATAAAACTGATTCAGGTACTAACCAAAATGCATAGGACAACTTTGCTTAGTGTATCAAATATTTCTAACTGATGAAAATGTGTTTATTCTTAATAAATAAGAATAAACACATTATTTGTTCATTATTTACAAAGTCTGTAATTTATTTTACTTTTTAACCACACTCCATCACAAATTATTTGTTCCTTAAGCTGTTTTAATCAATAGACTGGAACAGATATGGATTAAAAGTTAACATTTAAGAAAATTGTATCATACCTCCACAGTCAACAACAATGTACCGAGTTCCCAGTGAATCAGCGATTTTGTTTTCTTTCTGGTTTTCTGCAATGAAACCGTCGGCTGGAAGCTTCTTACACCAGATTGAAGCTGCTTCTGGTTCCAGTGCAATGACCAGTTTATCTTCAGTACCTTCGGTTATGATGCCAGCCTGAAACCAATTTTTTTTAAAAATAGAACTCTTTTATTGATGATACAAAAATCATGTTTCAGTTACGCTGCCATCTTCTACAAGTTACCTGCTTTGCAGCTTCTCTCATGAACTGTTTAGCTGAAGGATCCCAGATGGCAGGAACCGTCAGCACCCAGGTGAAGTCAGACACGAAAAACTTTTTTCCTGTCATGTCACTGATGGTGTTCAGAGCATCATCCTTCAGGAATTTCAGGGCTTCTGTAAAAACCTTCAGTGCCTTCATTGATTTTCCATTAGCTGCTTTAATCTGCAAATCTCTGTTAAGTTTCTGGAGATGACAGTTACACATTAGCGAAACAAAACAATCCCATAGAAAATTATGTCTTGTAACATAAGTCGTCCATAGCTTTAGGTTTAATTTGTTGCACATGTTTAGATGTTAGCTTATCAGAAACCATCAAAATTAAACCTTAAATAGTCCACCAGTTTGTAACAATGTGCTAAGTTTTACTCACTTTGCCGTAAAGCGACATCTTGAAGCAATCAAAAAATAACATTTCTTTGGGTTTTTTATTCTTCTTTGATATATAAGATTCTTTAGCTTCATAACCAAAGCTGATAAATTGTTCTTGTTCATCAAAAAGGATGCAGGTAGGAGCCTTTGGAGTTTCCAGTCCAACTTCTTCACCCCAGTACTTCAATCTTGGTTCAATTTCTTCTTCTCTGCTTGTTATACTCAAGGCATATCCACTGTATGTTGTGCCAAAGTCTATGGCTATGATAAAGGAGTCACCCATTGTGGAAGCAAATCCTTCTAGACAAGATGAAGATAGAAATGAATTGCTAAGATGGAAGCGTCTCATATTTACTGTTTGAAAGTGGGCAGGACTGACTGACTGTCCAAAGTTCATCTAAAGAAGTGAAGGTTATTTAACAAGTGTCATTCTGACTAAACAGCCATAGTTCTCCTCTGAACGAGAATGGAAAAAGTACCAGAACAGTGGCATAATGAAAACGCCACTTCAGGTTAAGACATGAGAATACCACAAATTATGATTGCAGATCTAAGTTACAAAGAATAAGTTAGCATAAAACAATATTCCGAGATGGAATGTATACATATGCTGAACAACAACAAATTTGCTAAATTATATTGAAGAACCAAGAATATAGATCAAAAATAAAATAATTTTTTTCACATTGGAAAAATTAAAAAAAAATAAAGATTGATTTTCTTTTATGGCCTTCATAATTAAAAAGAGAATATGTCATTTTTTTGTTCTCATGCAAGATTTCATATTGATGTGATCAAATGGGTTTCTTTAGCCTGGTCACAGAATTTCTGAGCAACTCCGCTTGAAAAAATTCTAGCTTCAAGCACAGTTTAGGATTTCTCCCCTTGACTCATATTCTCACCAGTCGATTTTAGACTGGGCCAATAGTGAACGAAGGAGAAGTTTTGAATGATGACATTGATTTTCTGCACTGTATTAGAATTGTAGACTGTCTGTAGTTTTAAGAACCGCAGTGGAATAAGTGGTCATGTTTGCAAATGTTGAATTGAAATTAACAGCCACCTCGTTCAAATGAGCTCTTCTCCCTTTGTAGTGGAGGATGGTTGTTTACAGCACAGGTAATTTCCAGTAAGCTTTGTATTGCATTACGGGCAACTATCAATTGGGTAAAAATGAATATCATAGTCCACGCCTCGAGTAAGAAATCATTTCTCAATATCTGAGAGCCCAGACCCTCTGTATGAAGCAAATAGCATCAGACAAGGCTCTTCCCAGGCTAGGGTTTCCTTAGACAGACCTTTTTTTAATCCATTTTAACAATAAACTCAACCTTATTGTGTTACTAAATATAATTGGATTTTATTTAGTTCTTTCTAAATGACCAAGAGTTGATTTTTATGTGGTCTACGCTATATAAATGAAATTAATTAAAAACTGCATTACAGATATCAAAATGAGAAGTCTTATTTTCGGCAGATAAACTATTCATACACATCTAAAAAAATGTACATTGTGATTATGTCTCGAAATTTGTGCACCTGAATCCATATATGTAGATGGATTCAAAGTCAGTTATGCACATTTTGTAACTATAACTAGTTACAAAATTATACTGTTAATTTTGTTGTTTTTTATTTCAATGGGTAAAAAATCTTTCAGTCTAAGGAAATCCAGTTTGTTTTAATCGGTCACTGACTTTACATTAATACTTGCATCTGGACAGCAAGTAGCAAGAGTGGATAGTCAACTGCCTTGAGTCATTACCTTTGCAGTAATCCCTCAACTCACCCCTTGATAGGAAAAACTTGGACATTTCTCTGGACATGAAACAACTGAATGAATAGGTTCAAGAAAAAATTATTGTGTGGGTTACAAAACAAAATGGCTGAAACAATCTTAACAAATTAATGAGTCACAAGTACTCAGAATAACAGCTAAAATGTTCCTTTATTCTCTAAAACTGAATTTTTTTCTTTCTGCAGTTTCAAGTTTCTCAGACGAACATTTCCAGATTATACAAAGCAAAGAATTGTGCTTTTATTATTGTGATTTTTTTTTTCATTTTGACCATTCTATGGAGGTCTCTAGAAAACAGTTGCACAAAAGAAAAAAAAAAACAAAAAAACATCAAGATTCCTGAGGCAAATCAAAAGCTTTACTTTTAATTCATTTGTTCATACTGTTAGACGAGGGAAGCCAATACCATGTGTGAATTTTCCTTTTTGGTATAAAGAATTGCAAAGTCCTCTCCTTTGGCTGCCACCTTATCGTGGTGGAGGGATTTGAGTGCCCCACTGATCCTAGGAGCTATGCTGCCTGGGGTTTTATGCCCCTGGTAGGGTCACAGTTATTATTGTCACTCACAATAATAAAAGAACAAGAAATATTCAGCAAAGTTTATTCTTGAATGAACCGAATTGCACATGTGTAAAGTACAAATTGCTTTAATTAAAGCACAATTCTTTGCTTTGTATAATCTGGAAATGTTCGTCTGAGAAACTTGAAACTGCAGACAGTTTCTAGGTGAGGAACCAGACTAAGCACAGCCCGAAGACCCCAATGAATTCTAACAATGGATTTAGTGTTCCCTCACCAAGACGCAGGTCGCCAAGGCCCCACTCTAGAGCCGGGCCTGGAGGAGGGGCATGATGGCGAGCGCCTGGTGGCTGGGCATTTACCCATCGAGCCCGGCCGGGCTCAGGCTGAAGACGATACATGGGTTCCCCCTCCCATGGGCCCACCACCTATGAGAGGGGCCAAAGGGATCGGGTGCAGTGTGGGATGGGTGGCGGTCGAGGGAGGGGGTCCTGGCGGTCGGATCCTTGGTTGCAGAAGCTGGCTCTTGGGACATGGAATGCCACCTCTCTGGTGGGCAAGGAGCCAGAGCTAGTGTGTGAGGTTGAGAGGTTCTGGCTAGAAATAGTCGCTCTAACCTCAGTGCAAGTAAGAGCTGAGCCAAAAAGTGAAGCTCTCAATTTACCGGTCAATCTACGCTGACCTTTGGGTCATGACCAAAAGAACGAGATCAAAATAACAAGATCTCAGATACAAGCGGCCGAAAGGGTTTTCTTTCGTAGGGTGGCTGGGCTCTCCTTTAGAGATAGAGTGAGAAGCTCGGTCATCCGGGAGAGACTCAGAGTAGAGACACTACTCTTCCACATCGAGAGGAGCCAGTTGAGGTGGCTCGGGCATCTGATCAGGATGCCTCCTGGACGTCTCCCTGGTGAGGGGTTCCAGGCACGTCCCACTGGGAGGAGGCCCAGAAGAAGACCCAGGACACGCTGGAGGGACTATGTTTCTCAGCTGGCCTGGGAACGCCTTAGGGTTCCCCGGAAGAGCTGGAACAAGTGGCCAGGCAGAGGGAAATCTGGGCCTCCCTTCTGAAGCTACTACCCCTGCGACCCGACCCCGGATAAGTGGATGGATGGATGAATTGATGGCAAAGTGTTTATTTTGGATTATTTTTCTTGTAAGAATTCTCATTGACTTTGATACAATGATGCAACTAGAAAAATCACCAAGACAAGCTGAACTCCTGGCTAACTGAAAATAACAAAATTAAAACCTTTTTTCTGTTTTTGACAAAGACTGGAGCAGTAACACTATAATCATTATCAGTAGCTGTAAAATAATTTCACACTATATCTGGTTATTATATGTCATTTGATATAGTTAGCCATTCCTCAGTTGTACATTTACTTTCTTTTCAACTCTCACATTAGTTATAAGCACAGGAAGTCTCATTAAGGTTACAGTTAAATAATTCCTTCAAATGTTCTGCTGAATTCAGGTTTTCTGCTTTAAAATATTTCAATTCCACGTGAAGCCAAACATGGTGGATGTTTCTGATTCTAAAGTTGAGTCTTTAGCTTTTATTTTCATGTCTGTGTGTCCTAACGTGATTGTTAGCTTAATTTCCCGAGTGTGTCTACATTCAGGGATTGGTGAATTAAGAACTATAACAAAGCTGCTTCTGATTCCAGAGCAATGACCAGTTCATCTTCATTTTCCAGTGTTTCAATACCTCCCAAAAAGAGAAAAAAAGTCTATAAAAGCACACTTCAGCTTGTTAACATGATGTTACCTGAGTTGCAGCCTCTCTCATAAAGTGTTTAGCTGAAGGATCAGGAGAGCCAGGAACAGTCAGCACCCAGGTGAAGTCAAAGACTGTGCATTTCCTTCCTTCAGTGTTTTGTTCAATGGTTTTCAGAGCGTCATCCTTCAGGGATCTGAGAGCTTCTGCAAAACCCTTCAGGGACCTCATTTTCTTTCCACTGACTGCTTTAATATGCAGTCAATGGAAAAAATGCCACTTCCCATTTGGAAGTGGCATGTCCTCATTTATGAGAATCTTTCAAAATAAAACTGTAATTAATCTCTCAATTGAAAAAATAAAAATAAAAACAAACAAAAAAAAATATCTTCATGATTCTGTGGGTCAGTCTTTTCTGTAAAATCAGACCTTTTTGTAACTTTTTGAGTTAGCATCAAACAAATGCAACATGTGAAATGTAACTTCTTGTGTTTTAGGGTATCCAAATGGCTACTGTCCTGGCTAACACTGAGGAGCCTAAGCTCCATTGCACAAAGAAAAAAAAAAAAAGCGAATTATATAAGAAACTAAATACAATGACATGGCAAGACCTAAGAAAAAAAAAACACCTGGATCTATCTTTCCCTGGAGGACCAGAGAATGCTAAGGAGTGAATGGAACCACTGTAATGAGCTGCATTGGAGTAGGGAAACATGAAATCTTAGATGTTTTATTCTTTCTGACTCTTCACCTTATTGATTGCAGAAGAATGGATGTGTGGCTTTGTTTCATTGCTGCTACAGCACTGCTCTGCTCTTTGGTGGACAATCATACACATTACAGCACAGAAAGAAATTAGATTCTGACATTAAACTACAGAAGAAGTTAACTATAAACAAATATTCAAACACCATGCCAGGTACTTCTAAAAAGGAGAAAGAAGTACCTAATTCACATACTCATAAGAATATGGCCATCCCATGACATCATAACAATAGTGCAAAATTTACATGTAAAAAGAAACAATAGAATTGAGTTCTTGATTCTTTTCTCCTGGAAAAGCAGGAATCTTTTCCAGGAACCCCAGTAGGCTTTCAGAAGAATTTTTTAAAATACTGTAATCTGACTAAATCAACCTGGAGAAAACAGAAGACTATAGTTACATAGTCAGATTTACATCAATCAACATGTAATTCAATTTAGTCCTCATAATACAGTACAATCAAAGTCAGTTAATAATTTATTGCCAGTCTTAAAGCCTACCTGGTTATTAACTTTGGTACAAAGCAGTGCTTAATATCCTAAGCAGTGGGCAAAAGAGAATTGGAACAACTTTTGTACTTTAATTAGGAAGATGCTTCCAGCAGAACAGCTGCATACAAAATGCTGTTTGGTAAATTTTAAACAAATATTTGAATGAAAACAGGTTTAATTTTTTTCTGACGAACAGGGTAAACATTTATTCTTTCTCTTGTGAGAAGATATTTCAACTGATCAATAAACTACTTCTCTAAAACCAGATAGTAGCATGAACTGAAGTCATGAGCTGCAGAGGATGCTGTTGGTGTTTATTCTATTTTTACTTTGTCAATAAAGTAAAATACTTACTTTCTACCATTTTCAAATTGAATTTTATGTAAGCAAATAATGTCAATTATTCTCATGATTTTTTTTTTTTTTTTTTTTTTTACAGTTTAGTGGCTTTTCTATTTTATTCTATTCAAATCCAAAAAGCAACAACTAATATTAAATTTAAGTTTCTCTTTGCTATTTCTGGTGCAACTCTAAATAAGAACCATCAATATTTTTGTTTCTTCGTTATCATTTTAGGCTTTTGGTATTCCTGAGATAAACTGCAAACTAATTTTGCAGTTTATCTCAAATTAATTTTGAGATAAACTGGAACCTGCTCAACAATATTTTGAGCAGTTAAAATTTATTTCAAATGCTCAAACTGCTATAGTGAATCTGTGAATCTAGAAATGTAGATTTACATTATTCTAGATGTACATCTACATTTATATCTATGATAGAGTATTTAACACCAACACTCCTGGAATGTGCCACACTCTATCCAACTTTAAAGTCACTTTCTACTTTGTAGACACTTTTTAAAAAATATCCCTTTTATGAAATGAAGTCTTGAGAAACTTTCATACAAGTCAGTGACATAAGGTGTATAATTTAGCTCAAGTGATTTTATGCACAGTTTCACACACTAATCACATTCACCTTTAATTTTTTGTGAATTAAAACTGTTATTTTTCTCAAATGGATTCTTGTCATAATCCTTGACATCAATTAATTTAAAGTTGAACATCTGATCCACCTACCTAACTTTCTCCAGAATTGATTAAAAGAACTCCCACTGTGAGCCATTTAGGGTTGTTGTTTAGAAGCATAAGAAAGCCAAGATGGTGGGGTTGTTTTCTCAATGCCTCGCTATGCTGTACAATAACCGAGGAACTCATAATAATGTGCAGCACCACAAGATTGTGTTATCAAAAATAAGTAAGCCCATAGCAAACAGGATAATGGTCAACAAGTTGACCTGGGCTTGGTTAAAACCCAACCCCAGTTGGGTACGATTAGTACCTTATCTAACAGTAATCAGGTTGATTCTAATGATTCTGTGTCATCATACTCTTTACACAGTTGGTAAATTTTAAAGCCCAGACAAAATAACAATCTGTAAACATCGAGATGAAAACATCATGTAAGTAATATTTATAATGTTTTCAAAATACATCCTAATTGATAGGACATCAAATAGGATTGTCTAATTGGGGTAGGGCATGTCAGGTATTTTTAACACGCTTACTGGAAGAATGTTTTTTTTAACCACATAATTTTGACTTCCAGCTGTCAAATGTGTCTGGAGAGATAACACCTACACTTTGTTCACAATTATATTCAAGGCAAAACGTCAGCTAGAAAATAATATTTCATATCGCATGTCTTTTTTAGTATTTTAGTGTTAGCTATTTTTATTGCAGGCATGTGATATGTTAATGGCACAACAACCTTTACAGAAACTGCAATGTGTTGCATTGTAAACATTTTATCTGCTTGCTTACAGTAACAGAGATAAGGTCTGCTGGGAACCTGCAAATGATTTAACAGAATAAAACATGCCAAGTTACTTTTAAAGTTCTTATCAGAAACGTAACGGCCAAAAGATCAGTGTTCTATTGTCAGACATATTACCAGTTTTTTTTCACGGCCGATATTTAACTATCACAAATAGGAGCAGAATTCAAGAAAATCTGCTATACAGTATACTGTAAACTTGAAAATCTAAAAAGGCCAAAGGCTTCATGTAAATAGTATTAGTTTGGCCATTTGCAGGTTTCAAGACTCATTCCAGTTTTTTCCCTTATATGTTGAAATGCTTTTGAGAAAAAAAAAGATAAAAAGCTGTCAGAACCAAATTGACCCTTTAAGGTAGAATTGATACTTTAGAATATAATGTTTCCTTGTTGCGCTAAAACAAATAAACCCAAAAAAAGTGTTACAAAAGAGCCAACCTGACCCTATATAGAAAAGGAATTGCCCTGAACAAAATAACTGGTTTTGGTACTCTTAGTGGCAACAACTATGTGTTTGTGGTAATCGGTAATATCTACTTCACCTTTGCATCACAGCAGTGGAATCCCAGCTCACTCTTCTTTGTAGAGCTGATTTCTTTCACTCAGAGGGTTGACATAACCTTAAACATAAGGTTTAAGATTAACATAATGTTTAAGGTTATGTCAAAGTATGTCAACTGGATTTCCAAAGTGTTTGAAAGCTGCATTTCTGAAATTATGTGCTGATAATTGTACACAAAATGTAACATGGGCAGAAAGCACAAGTGTGATTATCAACACAGATGCAAAAGTCAGACAAAATGTGACATGGTGTCAGGGTTAACACCTATTAAAACACAGATTAAACAAATACAGGAAAGACAAGAGAGTTAGATTCTTTTCTTACTCGCGAGGAGAACAGACAGAGATGTGCTTTCAGTTACAAATCTCCTACTGCTCTGAAACCA
>CAEGAD010092039.1:0-49037 GCA_903067055.1 Poeciliopsis paucimaculata | reverse complement strand
TTTTTTATTTTTGAAAAAAATACTGTTCTCATGGGGAGCTTTGTTCAGTAAAATTTGATTTATACTCTAATAGTTCACGACTTGAAAATACTGACCATCATTTGCATTGACCATTTAAGAAAATCTGAGAAAATATCACTTGCATAATAATTTGGGACACGGTGTAAAGGCACACACAGGCCATTAGGGCACAAACGCATTAGGGCATAGTTGTAAGGCACTTGCTGATATTGATTTTTGTTTACTAGTAGAAAATAGAACATCTCCCCAGTGTAGATGCATAGACAAACCATCATGCCTACTTTTATTGATTGGTATCCAAAAGAAACATACACACACACACACAAACACTGGAACTAAGGACATCTTGCTCTTACCGGAGATGAAGATTTCAAAGGTCCAGGGATCAATCTTGTAACAAGCAGAATACAAAAGCAAGTGGGGGGATGGGAAAATAGAGGAAAAAGGTTTGATCGAGGAGCACAAAGGCACTTAAGCTGTACAATCATTCTGTCCATCGCTGATGATTAAGAGGAGAGGACAGTGAATGGGGCTAGTTCTCTTTTTTTCTGCCAAAGTGAAAAGAAAACAGAAGCAAGCAGGAGTAGAGAGGGGAATAGTCCAAACATAAATCTACTTGTTTATTTTTTGTGCCTGCCACTAACTTGACAAACAAAGAATCTTGTCAAAACAAAAAGATGAAGCTTTTTTGCCTGATGTGGGCAGCTGGATCACGTTTTGATCTCAGCTGTGAAAATACGTGGGCCCAGGAAAATTAAGAAAATCAAATGAAGATCGACTTTAGAGAATGTCTTTCAAGGTGTAGTATTTTAGGTATTTAGTTGTGACAATACCTACTATCCCAGCTTGGAATCTGTGTGGATAAGTCTCATTCAGGCGAGCATGTATAGGAACTAACCATTCAAGCTCTGCTGGTTGAATGGGGACCAGTTATGAACAGCTCAATTATTACTTCGACAGAGTCACTCCACTACATCCGCCAAATAAAAAAAAAACATCTGGCTAACTGTTAGCTGCTAGCAATTAGACTGTGCTCGCACATCAAAACATTTCATTTTCCAACTGATAGTTCAAATCTAACAGAAATTACACTGTTTTACACTTAAGCAATAAGCATATTAGCAGAAATTTAAAAAAAAAAAAAGAAAATAGATAAGTTATTGTCCACATTTTTAATATGCTTACCTTAGGTAAGCCTGAGAAATTCTCCAAACTGTTCCCCACAATATAAAATTTAAAAAAAATGCTCTTGAGGGGATTGCATAGACTGTAGTTTAATCAATAATCATTCAACTAGGACTGAAAAAGCAGCAGGGGACATGATTATCCTGGACTTGAATATTCTGCACTAATATTCTGCACTGATTACAGTTTTTGTTTTCACAGAGTAAAAGTGTCCTTTACTCTTAAAGGACAGAGTAAAGAAGTCCTTTACTCTGTAAAAACAAAAAATATTATTGCTTGTATTTAAACAGCATTGTAAATGCTGATATTTTAGATAACATAACATTGTTTTGTCATATTGTCACGGACCAAATATTACCTGTCATCTCATCTTATGAGTCGAATGTAACATTAAACATATGTGAATAGCATCTCGTTCAAAACATGGTGTTGAATTTTTATTAGTTATTGTGGATGGTGAGATGCAGGCTGTCAAACAGTATCACAGAAAAAATATACATAGCACATATTTTTGTTTGTTTAAAATCAACGGTGTAAAATAGAATGGATCAAGAAATGATTGAATACAAAAAAATAAATAAAATCAGTAATATATTGAAGACAGTTTGCCAAGGCTGTCAGGGTTTTTATTTGAAATTCATAAGCTACTGGCTTCAGACTTTCTGTTCATGGAGAACAAATTGACTGTTTAATGTGTCCATGGAGCTAATATTGTCCATGCTTTTCTTAACTGAATTTCACTGAAACTCATTGCTTGACATTCAGGTGTTACCATGAACTCTATCAGGGGAATTTGGTCGAAAATCATGTTTTGTATGGCTGCGAGCTATGAGGGAGAAAAATTTAAATATAATTGCATGCTCATGTGCTACGTGTTGGGTCAAACACTTATAAGACACATTTTTTGGATGTGAATCGAAGCGGAGAGCATTTTGAATTTGTTCGCTTTTAAGTGGGTCTGTTAAAATGTTTGAATGACCACTAAAATTTTGGTTAAAATGTATGTAAAAGTACTGCTCTTTAAATTGTTAATGGACAGATCATGGATGTGAGTGATATTAGTCTTGTTGCACACATCGCAATATTTGGAAGCAGCTAAATAAATTGTGTGTCCTATGTAAGCAATTTTGCCTTTGATTTCTCATAACATGACAATCTGTGCTTGTGCTTGCAGAAAAGGAGAGCTTTGTCTTTGAATACAAACTCAAGCAACAATTACTTTTTGGAATTGATCCAACAACTAACTCAATATTCATTTGCTGTTTCTTTGTTGTGTCCCGTACAAAACTGTTTCTTCACCATCAATTAGATTCTCACTGTGCTTTCTTTCTCCCTTATTAGAAACAAGTTTTCACATAATTCATTTGCTACTGATTTACCAGTTTTAAGAGAATAAGTATGAATGTGAAAATAAAGCAATGTGCCCAAAAGGAAACTGTGAAAGGCTGCAAATCTGTCAGAAATATCTTGGGAAATGAATTAATTAAATACTTTTATTTTTGTTTCTTTGCTTGTTTGGTGTTACCACACATTTTTATATGCAAGACTGTTTTACATATAGTGCATTTGAGCAGCGTTACTGTGGCTGATGGGGCAAGATTGGTATCGGTGAAACAAGGACGCTCTTAAAATACGGGGCGCTGTGTAAACAGTGTTGGGAACCACTGGTTTAGGACACCACCAAAAAGTGTATTGCCACACTGATACCATTTTGAATGTTCTTGTAGAAAAGAGTTAGGGGAGCAGGAAAGTTTATCTGACATTTCTTTCAAAGAAATTTGGCAGACTAAAATATCTAATGGGCACTTTGATCAAAATGAGCCCCACTTTTATCTTTGCTTGTGTGCATACCACCTCTGGCATATAAGCAGCAGGTACCACATCACTGTACATCATCTGGGTATCACATGTACTGTACCCCACAGAGAGCTTGTGTTTTCGTAGTGAAGTTGGTTTGTTAGCGGACCCCCTTTTGTGCTCGGGTCACTGTGTTCCATTACTGCGCAGTATGCATGAAGCCAAAACAAACATAACACTGACAGACTACCCAAACAGTGGCTTGGCTCTCTGCTGCCATTTAAGGCACAGTATGGGGTCCAGACTGTGTGTTCCAGAGTGTGTAAGTCTAGGATAATCAAGGGGTTGCAGGATAATTTTTCCGATAACTGGATGAAGCTTACCAAATGTGACGGCATTGGTGTGTATTACGGCTGAGAGAGATTTCCTTTCTGAGAAAGATATTTGTAAATATTATTTGTCATGCCAGGCATGCATTTCTGTGCATATTTGTGTGTGCTAGTTAAAAAATGACCTTTTCAAGTGATTCAATGTCCTTCTCCCTTTGACTACATCAGACTCAGTCAGCCTGCTTCATTCTGTCCTCATAACACCCTTGTCTTGTGCTGATAATTATCTGCAAGACTGCACTTTGCTCTCCTCATATTTGAATGGGAATGACAAAGAGCACATTTGTAAAACAGCCCGGAAACTTTGTTAGCAAGCAAATTATGGGGGAAAGAGAACAAGTGGAAGGGGTGCGGAGCTTCAGGGAAGGAGGCAGGTGGTGTAGGGGAAGACGAAAGGAGAAATGATAATGATGAGTGTAGAGAGATGGGCAGAATTGAATCTTTTAATCTCCCAAAGTGGGAAGAAAGCGACCAGAGGCATTTGTGATTGGATTTCCTTTAGGTCCACAAATAGGTCAATATAACTACCATTGCTCATTAGCCAAGAGGGGGTAAAGTAAAGGAAAAGTTTTGTGTCGATATAGTCGGCATCATTCAGTTGCCCTTTCTTCAGTAAAAGAGGAGGGGAAAATAGATGGTGTAGAGAGAGTGCTTTTGGATGTGTGTCTACGAGACTTTGGTTGTCTGAACAGAGTAATACAGGCAATATAACAAAGCACTGCAGTGCACACAAACACCTCAGATTTGACCTTTCATCTACAAGAACTGCTTCCCTTTCTGGACTTTGGATCTAAACAAAATAAGCTTCTCTTCAATACACCTGGGATCGCAATGTCTACAAAGTACATGAAGTGTAAGATGTAATATCAGCTGGTATACAATTTTGCCTTTGTGTCAGTCTAAGTCCTTCTTTAAAAAAATTGTGAACAATTTTTTTAAAATTAGAAATTCAGAAACATGAAATAATCTGAAGTGAATCAATGAAGTGATTACATTTTTCAAAAAAAATGGAAGCATAAAAATAGCCTTGCTTATGAGTTATGTCTAAAGTAAAAGCTTGTTGAAACTCAGTCAAAAGAGGGTGACTTTGAAAAAGTTGTAGAATACATTATTTCAATTAGCTCTCTAATGTGATTTATCTTTCATATTATCCCCTTGTCCACATCTGATTGTTTGGCAAATCCATTGTCATGACTCATCCACCCACAAGTGCAGGCTCTGAGTTGATTCCATGGATTCAGGTCAAACCCTAGATGTCATCATTGCGGTATTGTGCAACCAACCAAGTCAGAGGGAAGACTGATCAACCTGTTAAGGCCTGGTGCAATATGTCTGTTTGCACGTTTTTCCACCATACCATTTCTAATCGGTACGATTCTGGTCCGCCCCAGCCAGATTTATTTTCCATTAGAAAATTTGGCTGGCTGTTCTCAGATTTTTAGTACTTGCTTCAGGGGTAGAACTAGCCCGACCAAGTGAGGTTTGCATTTTTGTACTGTTAAGTTGATTAAATTTTATGCAAACTGTTTTTGCTTTGCTTATCTTCCATGTACAGTGGTAAATCCAGACAAACCCAGACACCTGCAGATGTCCGCCTCATTTTACCACACTGGTAAAACTGCTGAATTTAGTACCAAGTAAGATGCTTTTTAATCAAGGTTTGTTCTGTATCTTGGTCATCAACAATTTTTTCCTTCTTAGATTGAAGTTTGTCATTTTATTACAGAAAATAAGGTGAAAAGAAAACAAAACATTTTAGACTTTTGCAAGCACCTTGTATTTCTGCTAATTGGTTTATTTTTATTCACTTTAAAACTGCAGTTTACAACTTTTATAAATACTTTATTTTTAACATATTTGTTAAAGCCATCACTACGTTATGACAGTATAACATGAGACAGACATCTGGTGGAAAAAAATCAAAACCCTCTGCTTTCTCCAACTGGTATCTGAAGAAATACAGAAATCAGAAACAACCAATCAGAGCCAGGATGAAGGCCTTAATGCTGACAGTCGCACTCAGTTGCTCATAATGAGCATGATTGCTCATATTACTCATGCTCAGCTTCTCAATGTGCTAAAGGCACTTCTCCGCTTCCTACAATAAATCTTTAAACTTGTATCTTTGTGGCATGGTCCTTGCTAGTGAAAGCAACCATATTATATATGGTTGTATTATAAAACCATATATTATAGTTTCATATTATGGTTTCAGACAATGGCTTGACAGAAACTACTCTGTCAAGCCATTGTCTAAAAATGAGAAAACAATGATCATATGTCTGAACTGAACTTGGAATAGTAGTCCTGTGTGCAGTACTGTATGACAAAGGTGTTCAAGTCCAATCCTCTAGAGCTACCATCCTGCAACCTTTAGAGGAACCTCTGCTTCAACACAGCTAAATCAATTAACATTCAGCTCTGCAGAGGCCTGGTAATGAACCATTCATTTGACTCAGGTGTTAAAAAAAGGGAAGCATCTAAAAATTGCAGGATGGGAGCTTTGAAAGGCTGGACCTGGGCACCCTTGCTGTAAGATGTGCTGTGATCAACAGCAGTCCTAGTTTGACTAATCTATATAATGTACTTTTCACATTTCAGCTAAAGTGGTCAGAATGCTTATGCCACCCTTGACAAGATATCACTTTGAGCTGTGAGCTTTACAGGTAATTTAAAAACCACTGACTGCTAAATCCAGGCAAAAAGACTTCTTTAAATGTTTAGAGCGGAACAAGACCGTATTATTTTTCAAAGTCTTGTTAAAACTATTTTGCTCAGACCAAAAAAGAAGGTAAAGCAGCAACACATACACACAGTCAATCTTTTTACTGTTTATCTGCGCGCTCATGTGCATGTAATGCAAAAAGGGGCTGATGCTGATGAAGCAGTGGCAGCCTTTGGGCTGAGACAGATGATGGATGGAAGGAGGTAGATGACTGTGTTGGGTGGCTGCTCGCTACTTCTCTGTTTCCCCTCTCAGCCATTCTCATACAACATTCCTCTCTTTGTCTTTTTTTCCTATTACTTTTTCTTACTCTCTCCATTCTGCTTTCACACCCACCCGAGTCTCCCTCACTTTCTCACAAGATGAGCGATGGAGGGATGATCTCCTTCTGTCCTGCTGCTAAGGGTGTCAACATCTCCTACATCCCCTGCTCTTTGGCCTTGTACGTTTTACAATTACTGTTGGACAGAGATGGCTGGAGGAGGACAAGACAAGAAAACAAGCAGGCATCCAGTTAGATGGATAAAAAGGTAAAAATATATGACGCATTGTGGTGGGACAGACTAAGAATGAAGGAGAGGAAAATACCACATATCTCAAGGATTCCACAAAACAATTAAATCTACTGTTGAAAATAAGTGTGTGTTTTTGTGGGGGGAAAAAAACAGCTTTCATTAAGAGCATTAACCCAATCCCGGCCACATGGAACCCTTCATGTCAAACCGCAGCAACACTGCGGTCAGAAAGTAACAACCGATTACACTGAATGAGATGGTTATTAGGATTTGCAAAGAGTGATTAAATGTTAATGATATAATGAATAATGAGCTTCCACTCTGTCTCATTAGCAAATAGTTAATGCCCATATAGAGAGGGCCACTATCAGCTGAAACGTGGAGGGCAGAAAGGAGAGAGATTTGAAAAAAATAAATTTCTCATTTCAAAAAAAAAAGGGAAGAAACAGTCACATGGGGCGTAATGCTACTTAATTGTGATTTTAAGATTAGTTCCCAAGATGGACATTTTAATCCAAAAGTAAAACAGACTTGCCTCTGCACTTCTTGACACTTTGCATGGAAACTCCAAGCAAACTGTAGATCTCTGCAGCTGTTCACAAAGCGCAAAACCTCTCCCATTTCCTCAAAAATGCCCAGAAATCGGAGACAGCACTGATATCAAAAGCATCTTCTCAAAAACAGGATTTTAATAAAGGGTTAGATCCTGTTTCTTACGTACTTTTTTTTTCTTTGTGAATAACCTATTTATTTAATTTTTTAAATTTATTTATTTATTTATTTTTTCCATTGAGCGGCCCAGAGGACGTGGTTCATTTGGTGTAACAAGAGCGCCCCCATGAGTCAGGAAGCCATGCCTACTGGCTGTCCAGAGGGATGAGCATCACTTCAGGGACCAGGCTGCAGCACGCCGGCGTAGATTAAGGAGGGAAATTATTTATAAATTCCCCCTCAATTATTTATCGAGCAATTCCTCCCAGTGTTTACTCAAGGGTTATTAAATATTATGCTTCAAAAGCTGCTCAAAAGACAGAATTGTCAGAGGACATGCTGGGATACTTTTAATTTCTGCACTCAGAACTCGCAGCTCCTAGAACAAGCATTAAACAAGCAATTAAAGAAGAGGAGGCTAAATAAAACTTCCCACCATTTCACTTAAATATCTGCACATCTCTTTCTATCTTCTTTCATTGCTTTTTAGGAAGAAAAACTTGTAGCCTCAAGCTTAACACTAAGAAGGAATGTGTGTGTGTGTACTTTGAAACTTGTGTATGTGTGAGTAAAGGGGGGGGTAATGGAATAACTGCACCCTGGATAATCCGATATTTCTCTCCTTCTCCATCTCAGGCCACGTCTTCCTCTCCAACACACAAGCTCAGTGCACAGAGTGACAAACCTCTGTCTGTTGGCTCAGAGACCGCCAATAGTTTATCCATATAGTGGCAGCCAGCTTAGCCAGAAAGAGGAAATGTAACCTTGAGCCTTTTCTCCCCCTTTTTTGGCTTAGAGCACAAACTAACCTGACAGTGAGTGAATATTAATCTGCTGAAGCACGATGAAGATAAAGGATTCATTGTTTAAAAATGTTGTTACAAAGATAATACTGCAAAGTGTGACATGCTTTTGTATTCAGAATCAATACTTTTTAAAACCTTCTTTGGCTGTTCCTTTGGATGACACTACCTGAAGAAAATTTATATACAGTTAAATGTAAACAACTGTATATATATATATCTACATTACTGTATATAATTCGTATTTCTTTCATATTCATATTTTTGCTGTGTCCCTTACATGGCTGTCTTCTTTCCACTCCATTTTTGAGCCTCAACAAACTAACCTGACAGCGAATGAATATTACACTGCTGAAGCAAGCTCAATTATCCTGGCAGGTGATGATAACTCGTATGGAAATACAAACACTGGGGGAGTGGGGGGGGTAGAAATCCACACAAAAAAGGCTACAGTTTCATCCTATGGAGATATTCGTGTTAGACATTTCTTCAGCCTTTCTCCCAACTTGTTGCCCTTTGTCAGGATTCTCTCCATCTGTTCTGCTCCCCCCTGTGAGAAAAGAAGAAGAGAGCGGCGCGTGTCTTTGTGTGTGTTCGTTTGATCTGGTTCAAAGAGAGTAAAAGGGGTAGAAACACAAACCATGGCTATCACCCCTTGCCAGTCTCTTCCACACTCACAGTCTGTCTCCTTTGCTCTGTTCTGCCATGGAGAGCTTGTGCCTGACAGTGTGTGCAACAGGGACAACAATTCACCAAGCAGAAAAAGACCAATAAGCTTGTCAAGAGAAAACAAGAGAAGACATCAAGACAAGAGTGAAGCAGAATATGTCATTTGCAGCACAGATGAAGAAATGTTCTGAGGATGGCACATATGCATATATGTGCACAGCTTCTCTCCACATGATGGGTAAGGCAGGTGGTCTTACATGCTTCCATGGAGCAACACTGACCCCTACAGCCAGAACCTCTTGCATCAGATGCAATGTGATGCTCCAAATCACAGAGTTTCATACGTCGCCCCAGAACATCATGACTCACATACTCAGAAGAGGGATTTAAAGAACAAAGTGATGCCAGAAATAGCAAAGTAATGAAGTGTAACAGCCAGGTTGGCCTTTGAAAAATAGGTGTAATGTCCAGAAATCAGTCATTTGAGGGAGATTTTGGAGAGCTTTTAATTTTCTATAAGAACAAAGCACATTAGCGACACTCGCATATGCATCAAAATGATTTGCCTGCAACAATTAGGCCAGGTTAAAATTAAAACTGTGAATGTGAAGCGCTCTGAGGGATCTGCTTTATTTTTCTTCTCTTGCTCTTTTAAAGTCGACATTCATCATGTTTGACTTCAGAGGTATAAACTTTTAATCACCTCAATCTCAGCTTTCTTCAAAAGTAATGATTGTTCTGTAGCATGAGCCAATATTTCTCTGACGCTGCTATCAAGGAGTACTGACAACATTTTCAAATGGTAGTTTGGGGATCCAGCAGCAATCTCTCGGCTGACTGAACCACTATTGTCAGTCTGCTTTTGATTTGTGGTTGGCAAGTGAACACAAGTTTCAAATCTGACAGGAAGACGGGTTTGCTAAAATACCAATAAAACCGATGTGCAAACAGAGGCAGCTTTACATGAAATCCCTGTTTTACCAATAATTCTTCTTCAGTATACATCTTGATTCCAGTAATGCTGATTTTATATTCTACTGAAGGAAAGTTTTCTGAGTAACTGAAAGCATAAGTAAAATTATTATTTTTTTCTCAAATTAAAGAAGAGACCGTTTGTTCGGCTTCTTTCAGTGAGTCAACACAGGTTATCTTCTTAGGCTGCACAAAGCTTCAAGCATGAGTTAAAATATGAATTAAAAATAACAGTTGTTGCTGTTTGTTCCATTGGATGTGCCAAGCAGATTGTAATATCCTAATTACTTAAGGTGGGTGACTTGGATATGTTATTAATTTATTTTCTCTTCTTCCCACGATGCGTTTACAGAAGAAAATTTGTGATATAAATTACAATGCAAATTGAGTTTATTAAAAAAGGCTATTTGTATCTGAAAAATGCATGAGGAAAGAAAAAGGAAAAAAATAAAAATAAAAAAAGGATTAATTTCTTTCAACCCCCTGGATCTCCTCAATGCCATCCCACACACCACACAATATATTCACAAGTAACAAGCTCAATGATAAATATGTTGTTTAGCATAACAGAAGCAATATTGCTATAGAATAACACTGCTAAAAGCATAAAACCAAAGTCTGATGAAATATTATTGAAACAATAACTAAAGACACAAACCACAGTTTCTATAAAGCACTTGTTTCATGAGTTGAGGATGATAAAATGGGGTTGACTGAGAGGTGAAGGAAGAGGAAGAGATTATTTTTTTGGAAGGAAAAACACCTTCCATTATGACTTCATCCATTTTGCACAAGACTCATCTTCCAACACAATGGAGCCAATTCTCACAGCACCGGTACCCTTCACATCACAGCCTTGCAAGTTTTGACAACGTTTCTGCCACATCTCCAACCTTACAATTTAGGAGAAATTGGACTATAGACACTTAAATCCAGCTGTGCTTCAAAATGTTTGAAAAAGTTCCTTAACTTTATTTTCATTATTTTGGAACTCTGAGTGAAACAAAGGCTTTGTTCAGATGACGCCGAGCGCAAAAGATTTCTTCTTTTCTCTACATAGCGTAGAGCTATTTGATGGCTGTGGAAGGTGACGACTGAACCTCCTCCATCACCAGGTTTGTTGTTAACAATGTGGCTTTCACAGGTAAAGCAGAGAAAACAACACAGAAGACCTAGCCGACATGCAGCAGCAACACTTGCATTGCATTGACAATCCAGGGCAAATCTGTCTAGAACAATGGTGCATTTTTGAGATATAATGAGTTGTAGGATGTGCAGTTGTCCTGTATATTCACATGTTAAGAAAAAGATATGTTTCAGACATTCCAGCAACATTTGAGTCTGGGAAAGGTCTGCTATTCAGATCTCAGATTTAAATTTGTATTTAAATATTTCAATAATTGTATTTAAAGGTTCCACTGTATCTGTGTTACTTTCTTTAAGAGCTTGTGATTTTGTGGACCAATTTCACACCATCCCATGTACAGAGTGTTTGTTATGTGACACATCTCAAAACTTTCGTCAATGGATAATGTGGAAGGCACAGGCAGAGTCATAATCGTGGGAAGTTAAAGCAAAACCAAAAGACTAGCAAAAAGCAACGGAGCATAAACAAGCAAAAAACAAATCTCAGGTGGAGCAGGAATAGAAGAAGTGACGACGCAATAATGGGGGAAAAAAAAGCCAGAGAAGAAGGATGGTACAACATGTGAATGAGAAAATTTTTAATGAAAAACATATATTTCCAAAAAAAGTAATGTTTTTGGTTTGTGGAAATAAGCCGAACTATCAGCAGAGTAAGCATCCACAAATCCATGCCGAAAACCCCTAGCTCAGGATTCAAACCCACAAACTTTTCACTGGTAACAACATTACCAACTTTTCTATCATGCAGCTAGTGAAAATACTCTGCATAAATAAAAGATTAAATAACAGAACACGACAAAACACTAAAGCAACCTGGAATGTGAAACATAAGAATTTTTATAATGGCAAATAACACAAGACAACATAAAAGTAACTGAGCACTGAAATGACTCACTTCTCTTAAAATCCTTTAAACATGCAGTTGAGATTTCTGAGGAAATTGTGGACTTGGATTGAACACTAGAGCAAGCACACCTGAAAGGTCCCTGCCTCTTACTCTGCTGCGCTACAGTCCTCCGTCCACAGCTCCTCCCCAACACGGATGCTCTCTAAGAAACCTCTGAGTACTTCGCACAACTTCTAAAAGTTGTGTGAAGAGGTTGTTTTCATTTTAGTAATTCACACCCACCATAATAAACCTGTTGCCAGGATTCATAGGTACAAATGACAAACATTGATCAAACAGCACTATTTTAAATATGTTTGAAGGGAGTATTCTAAGGCTCCAGTCAACCCACACTGTTCAAGTTATCTTCCTGTGAATTTGGGACAAATATTACATCACAGAAACGTAGCTCTATGTAAATAATGATACACGACTGCCAATTTAATCTTTATTATATGGAGACACAGAAAGGGAATAGACTGCATAATAAAACTGCTGCACTGACTGAATACAGTGGCAACCAGTACTTTCAGTGTGGGTGGGCATTTGCCTACAGCTAAACAAGGAGAACTGACAAGTCAAAATGCGACTGTTAAATGTCGTGCGTCGTCTGCAACCAGTAGATGTTATTTCTGCCATCGCAACAATGCCTTGCCTGGCTGTGAGTGAAGGAACATGTGGAGGGGTGATGAGAGGAGGTGGGAGGTCGAGAGGTGAGGATGGGAAAATGAGGACAGTGGGAGGACTTCACTAATCACATGCTGGGAGAAAAAGATAGCCATGTCGCCTCTGAGTCTGAAAAGTGTAACCAGTGGGCAAGTTTATTTTTTTATTGCCAGCAGGGGATTACTTTGACCTTGACTTTTTCCCAAAGTAAAAATTTCTCTTTCAGTTTTATGGTCTAGATAACTAGTGTAAAGCCTGTCCAAGTCTGCATAATTCATCAAAATGCATTTCTATTTGGATTCATTTTACAATAAAGTAGAATATGGCTTTGGGCTAAGTCGCTAAGTCACTATAACCATTGCATTAGCAAAACGACAGATCCAAATTTCACTCATTGTCTCTGTTTTCAAAATTATATAAAAATATGAAACATCCACAATCTGATGAACAAAAGTCAAAATGAAATTGTATTTCGCTGGAACACGTATCATTATGAGGGTATGAAGAGATGCATTTTAGGCAGAGGTTTGATAAGAACTGACAATCCCTGTTTGGACATGATGTCTTTGAAAAGCAACAGAAGAAAAATGATGCAGCTCTGCAAAACATTAAACAATCAGTGCTCATATTTCCAGGGAATGATCTGTGAAATTGCAGAATCATTTTTTTGTCAGATGCCTAAAATGTGCAAATACAGTGTCCATGGCAACATGAAAGAATACACATGGGCTAAACAAAATAATGGCTAAAAAAGCAGACACAAACTGAACAGACATCAAAAATATATGCATTTTTAGTGAGGTGACACTTACTATTATATGTGGGATACAATGTCATCCACACAGATAAAATATATATGCAAACCTTAGCTCTGTATGGAAACCATAAGAAACAAAGTTTTTAACATTCTCTTACAATAAAATAACAACCCCACTCTATCATTATCAGTAGCAGCAGCTACTGTATTGCTGTAGAGGGCAACAGCCCTCTACAGCAATATCCCACCCCATCAGGGCAAGCGTAGGCTAGCTTTGCAAGCCTACATAGCATGATGTGATTCCATATTAGATTCTTGATAATTGTATTTTGTTATTCAGCTTATTACTCTAAGTTGTGTTAAGGTGTTTTAAAATATTGTTCTACGTGCCCCTTTTTAAATTTGAGCACCCCTCCATCTAAGGTCTCTGCATGGACTTGGTTTTCACACATAGACAGTTTTGAAGAGAGCTAAGCAGTCTGTACTTTCTGCAGCAACTAAAGAACCACAGTCCTTCATAGGAGCCACTGGTCATCTTCTAAATGACTGTGTGGTTTAGCTCAGTCACAGTTCAAGTTGCAATGAACAATCGGGTCTACAGGGAGGATTGTGAGCGTGGACCTTCCCTCCATCAAGGACTTGTACAAGTCTAATCAGAAATATCTAACATATCTGCAGATCTCACACATCCTGGACACAAACTATTTAGACTTTCACCGTCAGGTTGGCATGACAAAGATTTGTTTTTTTGTTGTTGCAAAAACCAGCCAACACAGAGATCTTAACTTCTCCCATTGTGATCAACACAAAAAACATTTTAAAGCCTGAGTAGTCAGTTATGTTGATGATATACATAATTATTGTTTCTTTATCTTTTCTTTCATTTCCCCTCCAAAATGTATAGATTTACCTAATATTTGTACACTGAGTGTGTGAAACTAGGTCAAGTTCCTTGCTTTTGCTCACAATCTTGGACAATAAATCTGATTCTGCTTTTAAGTGTGATGCTATCTGATAAAAACAACAAGCCATTGTAACTTAAAGCTTGCCTGTGGTGCCTCAGGTGTGTATGTGTGTGTGTTTCTTCTTTTTGGATGATTCACAAACAAAACACGACCCTCTCCACTATTGTATTTGTACTGCTGGCAAATGTGTCAAACTGAGCCCATTCAACCTCCTTCACACCCACTCTACCTCCGAGTATACCCTCCACCTCATTTCTAACGCCCAGCCCACACAATCACATTCCATATGGATTCTTGTTACCAGGCGAGATAATGTGACCGCTTTTGTTTTCACCTTTTCAGTACCTGTGAGTGATGTCCCATGAATGCAGTAATGGATACTTTGGCAGGTGTTTATATGCTTCTATATAAGTGTGAACAGGTTTTATGAACACATTTTTGTGAAGAGAGAAAAAAAAAAAGCACCAATCACTTTCCAGTGTCTCTGTACCCTTAAACACAGAGATAGACATGAAAAGTTAATCCAAGCAAAATGCAATATGCAATTAAATGATCTAGTCCCTTAAATGATTTAAATCAGCTGACATTGCTTACTAAATTAGTGAGTACATTTGAATATGTATAAATAGTAATATTGATTGAATATATTTTTGAACAAAAATTTTATCTATTTGGCTTGTAAAGTCTCCTGAGATAACGTTTGCTTTTAATTTATTATATACATAAATATATTTATATATTGGCCTTCTACTATGAATTAAACATAGTAGAAGGTGTTATGAAATATACAATAGCTTTAGTAATCACTGCTACATGCCATGTTAAAATTTTGGTTGCTGTAACCACTCAAAACAACTTTGTGAGGTCTAATGGAGTCTTTTATAAATATGTGCACAACCATTCAAAAAAATTATATTTCTAGAAAGTGTATTTATTTCAGTAACTTAATTCCATGCCATTTCCAAATGGCTTAAAAAAACACAAAGATGTTTTGAAGTGGACAAATTAAATCCAGATTAAAATTCAATTGAGATGCTAACCATGACTAATAGGTAATTTCTGCTTGAATAACTCTCTAATATGGTTTGATTAAAGCAACCATTTAAAGACCAAAGAGCCAGAATTCCTCCAAAGTTGTGTTAAAGACTTGCCAATTATGATAAATGACTGGAAGCAGTTTTTGGGTGATACAACCAGCTGTTAGACTGAAGGCTGAGGGAGCAATTTTTCTTTACAGAGAGCCAGATTGATTAATAAATTGAATCATCATTGCCCAGTTGGTTATTAAAATTTGTTTGATTTTAATTTAACTGTGAAAAAGTGAAAACAGAGATATTTGAGGGAGAAATGCTATTTCCAATGCCTCTAGTACAAGTTGGTCCAGTGTGCTACAGACACTGTCAGTCAAGGTCTGTAGAACATTTTAGGCTTTTTGCCTAAAACTGTACTTGCAATTCATTAAAACCTGTTTCAACATTTCAGTTTTTCACTGCTTGTATGCAGAAGGAACCTCTGTTCTGAATGGGTTTATGAAATCTCTAAAGACTAATATCACAGTCAGATGAATGTGTAGCTCCCTTTTGTGTAAATCATGGTCCAAGGCTCGCTGTACTTGTAAATAAAGTTCCAGAATTTTCTCCCTGTACAATTACTACTTTTCAATTTAGACTAAATTTTTTTTTTAATTCTACTGGAGCTCCTATGTGATATGTATGCAAAAGATGTCCCACTGTAAATGCATTTAGAAAGCTGGTACACAAATGTAATTGCAATGACCCAGTAATATTACTAATGCAACACTATGAAAACACTTTGTCTGCACTCATAAAAATGTTATTACTGGATACTGACACTGAAATTGATGACTAGCCTTATTTTTCAGACTGTTTGAGGGCTCATTTAAGCCTAAAAAATACAAATGAAAAACATGAGACAGTGACATCATAGCAGAAGCAAAATATCCTGTCCTGGTGCAGCAGTTGTGTGGAATTTCTGTGGGTGTATGAACAAACTAGCTCTAGTGTTTAAATAAAAAAGGCATTAGTTGAATCAACATGTTTCTTTCTTTCTCTATAGTTTATGAGACCGCTAATGTACCATATTCAAGGGACAAAAGAGACCGGAATATTAGTCAGACAAAAACTCCCTCTGCTCTTGTATTCATCCTTAATGAGCATGTTACGAAGGATCTTGTTAATAAGAAGATCTGTCTCAGCTGTCGGTACAGTACTGGTTAGAAGTTTGAATATCCTTATAATTGGCCATGAATCTCTGACTCCTTTTGGGATTTTAATAATGCATTTAAGCTATTTTTTGGAGTGGAATTTTAATAAAAGGATCTGTTGTTTTTCGTGTGAATATTTTCTCTAGCCCATATATATGTTTATGTATAACAGACAGACTGACAGATAGACCAATAGCTAGACAGACAGAGAAAATGTTTGATGTATCATCGTTTTACTCTGAAAGAGGAAAAAAAACAAAACAATTCCATCGAATTGTGCATGTATACTTTGGGAAAACAGGAAACAAAAATGAAATGCAAAAATGCATTTCATTTGTTGTCCATTTATGAGCTCTTTTCAGAAATTCTAAAATAATCTGCAATAAGTGGATACACTCACAGCAAGGCAACTTTTATGACTGCAGAAGCTTCTGCCAACTTCAAGGACAAACATGTACCTAACTGTGAGACTGGCACAGGAACAAGGCCTTCAAAGATATTTTTAAATTTCACACATAGTGATGAAAGACAGTGACAGTGTGAGCCCCAATGACATGCATGACTCTCCCCCTTTGTAACAGAAAAAAAAAATTTAAAAACCAATTTCATAAGCAATTAACGCCCAGTGCCAGGCTTTTTACAATAGGTATAGAAAAGGGCTTACTTGTAACCACATACAGCTTTGAAAAGGTATTTTATCAAAACAAAGGAAGTTCTTAATTTTTCAAGCTACTCAAATGTTTAAACAATTTTCATCAAATTGAAGGAGAAAAAGGTTCTGTGCACGACATTACGCAGATTATGAGGATGAGCACGATAAAACTATCTACAAAATTAACTTCATGACTTCTTTTCAAATAAAGAACCAAAAGACTCCACGGCTTAGAAAAACTGAGCTGGTGATACTAATAGAAAGACGTTTTTTTCATACATGGAATGATTAATGTCATGATTGTGTAATTCCTCATCTCCTATAACTTTTTGGGTTATAAGCTAAATAAACAACTCAAAACCAAATGCCTCAGAAACATTTTGCTCAAGTGTTAGAAGTTAGAAACTTAGTTAACACTAACTTTATATTCAGAAAGCAGGCAGGAGAGACATTGTTTTTGGTAATTATATTAAAAGTAATTGGAAAATATTATAGTAATTATAAAAAAAACATATTGTAATTATGTCTGGTACAGCTATTAGACAGTTATATTTGCAGCAGGACTGACAACTACTGCAAATTGAAATTTAAATGGATGTCCAATTTGATTACATTATCTTGAAGAACAGATGAATGTCCCTTCATCAAACAAGAATTACTATTCATTATAGATGGCATTGGAGGAAAAGTCTCCAAAGTCAACAGCATTACTCAGCTATGCAGATAAAATTTCTGCACAAATGCTTTTCTCTATTCATTCTTGCTTAATCCTTGCAGTGTCATGGGGCATTGAGATATTGTTGGACTCAATGGACTTTCGGTGATAGGTGAGTACCAGGATGCTCTCGACAATTATTAACACCTTGTTTAAAAAATGTTAAAACAAACCGATTAGACAGCTGTCTATTTAACATACTAACATAATGCTTATTTAACTTTATCTAAACAACACGAATGACCACAGGGAGCAATCATTTACCTTGCTTTAATCACAACTGAAGCAACCGAGCTAATTTATACAAGCCATTTTATTTCTTTTAATTAGACGTTCGGCTCTAACCAGTCATAAAAACCTCCATTATAAATTTCTTAGAACCAACCAAAAACTAACCATCGGGTCATTCAGTGTCAATCAACAATTAATAATTAGTTGGTTTTTAGCCATTTGTTCCTTTCTGGCTCCTGAAAAGGCAAAATTAGGGTGCATGTTTTTTTTATTATTATTTTAAATTAGACTAAGTCTTATTTGATGTACCCATACACGTAATATGCATCAATACTACAAAGTGGGAATAAAAAACCCAATTAGAATATACATTTTTTGGTCTATGGTTACATCTCATTTCAACAGGTATAAAAAGTAGGCTTTTCTCTGTTCCTCTCTTCCACAGGATTTTCGACACTGCTTATACTATGCGATACCCCCCATCTACTACAATCGTTTTATTGATATACTACTGTTTTTCCCACTGTAGTTTTCACATTGTTAAATAGTCAACATTTTATTAAGGTTTATACTTGTGATTTTTTTCTACGGTTTAACAACTGCTCCCTGTTATAAATAATGACAAAAAGGGTAATAAAAGGCAAACAAAAGACAAATTTTCAAATTGTAAAAAGAGCCGTTTTAGGGCATTTCATAGTTTTTCCTTTTCACTGCTATTCTGGTTTGCAGTTTGCATTAATTATGTTTATTTCCTGCAGACCACAAGTCAGAAAAAGTGTGAAGAAAGAAATTTGCACAAGGGAGGCTAGAACACAGCCAGATAATTGTGAAATAGCAATAGCACGAAGTATGGAATGCAAAATATTGAGCGTGAATGTATTCTATAATACAGTACACGCTAACATGAAAGTTCTGATATCACACTTTCCACCTCAAATGTGGTGAAAATATACTGCAATTTCAGAGCTGTGAAGGAGGTCGGAAAATATGCTGTCTAAGAGCAGAAGCTCAGAGCTCCAACGGGTCAACACCCTAACCATTCAGTAGTGCTCTGTGTCAAAACATTTCTGCCTGTAATTCGGACGAGTGACAAAGGTCGCCTTTGACAAAAAAGTTCGTTAAAATTTTGATTTTCAAATTCCTGCACCATTCAGGCAGACAGTATAATTTTTGGTCCAGTTCTAGCCAGTTTTTACTCAGAGGTGCACAGGTGTTCACAAGTGAACCCATTTCTCTAAACAACTCTCATCAAAATACGAGATATGCTGGAGTAATGTGTGACAGCAGAAGTAAATAGAAGTGGCTGTCAAAATGTTATTTCAGAGAGATCACCTCTCACATCACTCAAACTCTGAAATAATTAGCCCCTACTGCTACTTATCATCATGGGTAAACCTGCAGAAGATAAATTTGAAGACAGCATTTATTGATTTAATTTGTTAATGCAATATGTTAACCCCGGCCCTGCGAGGATATAGATGATTGATGGGGTGAATCCATCCAGGATGTTAACCCCAGCAGACATTTTATAATGAGAAAAAAAAAAGCAGCAGGAATTGTAGTAAAATATTTTGAACTTCTTTCTTCCCAGGTAACGCAAACTCTGCAATATCTGAATTTCATTTTGGTTGGTGTGACAGAGAAGGCTGCATGATAATGACAATGATAACTGTACTCAGAGGTGCAGATTTATCTTTCTGGTCACGGTGCTTGCATGACTTGTTGATATTTTGAGGTGCACACATTATATCTACGCGCACATGCACGCACGCACACAGACTCGAAGAGTTAATGTCAATGTAACCTATTGTAAACAACTCAGATGAAGACAAAAGAAAAACAAAATCCACATTACAACATCACAGCGTAGATTGAATAGTATACCGTAACCATATGGATCTATAAGTGTGACTGAAACTGTCCATCGTGCTGAATGTCAGTATCGGTGAAAATTAACATAACCCACCAACTCATCAGCAAGGCTATTTCTTTACTTAATCACAACCTAATATCAATGTTTTTTAATGAGGCAAAGTTAAATCAAAAGTTTTACTAACAAACAACAGGAAAGAATTATAACTATCAAAAATATAGCAAAAAAAGCGCAAATAAGAGCAAATCGTGGGCCGAATACAAATTCAAAAACATTCAGATACATCCTTTAAAACAATATAATCATTGGCGTCATCATAATAAATATTGAATTGTTTGTCACTCACCATTCTTGTTAATTCTTGATGAGGAGTGTGTTGCCTCTGGTAGCCTTGCAATTTTTTTTCCAAGTTTCTATTTCTTGGCAATGTTTTGTGATTGTTCAGTATTACATCGTGGTTCAGTCTTGCTTGACACATTGAGGGCTGCAGATATGTTTTCAGGCACCAAAGGCCAGAAAATGACCTTTCTGAAATGCATGATGCATCAGGGACAGTCAGGGCAAGTTTCACTGGTTTTGTGACCTCTGGCAACAGTTCTCAAATATATTCCCTCATCCCCTTTGAGAAAGTTCACAAAATCCTAAAAAGTCACCAAGCAATCTCCTCGTTGTTTTGCTATGGCCACACACACATCACATGCAGTGTTTCATGAGTGCAACATGAGCATGTAATTTAAGTGACTGGGTCAGGAAAGATGGACTGAGAACAGGATAATAAACAAAGCAGTTTTTTGCGTCTGACATCTGCTAATGTTTATGGCAGTTCATGTTGATGCAGCAACATTTACACTTTCAGCAATAGCATTGATGCTAACTGCAGCTGCATAAAGTTGTTACTTTTCATGAGTTTGAACTCTCTTCAGTGCTTCCGCCTAGCTGGTAAAACCATCCCATACAAAAGCTCTCCATGAGTATTGGTCATGTGCTGACGATAGTTGTTTTTGGCCGCAGTGCAGACCTGTTTATTCCCGGCGTTGTAGTCTATACATTGGTACTTCCCCTTCCAGCTAGCTTAAAAAATCCACCCTTTTTTATGCCTCTCATCTGTACTCTTACTTCCCGCAGTCTCTGATAGGTTAGAATTCTTCTTACTCCTTTTTTTTTTTTTTTTTTTATCACAAATTTTACAATTTTGTTTATTTGTATTTTTTGTTTTGTTTGTTTGTTTTAAAAAACACTATGCTAGTCTTCCAGCAAGTTGCTGTCCAGTGTTTATAATGGCTTATCTGACGTCACAACGTTACTAGCGCAGGACTGGTCTGGCACAGGTGGACGCTAATGACCTGAAGCACCAACGGAATCGGGGCCCCATGATTGTAAAATGTTTTGAGAACTGCTTTGTGAGTTTAATGCCTTACAGTTAGATGTCTACTTATAAATCTTCAAACAGCAGTGCAAGCTGGTGTGAGATGTATGTAGCTCGTAGACTACAACAATTTCATCCAAGTCTATAGCGCTATTTGAAACACGTTAAATTGGTAAGACAGTATATTTACTATATACTCAGTTCACTATGTTCATTTGGCTGTGAGCAGACAGGAAAGAAGTTTTGCTGTTGCACAGCAAACACTCTTTCTCTGCAGACTGCTGATTCGGCTAAGTAGCCATTTCTCCATTCTTCTTTACAGATAACTTCTCTTGTTATTGAGTTCCAACTTGAAAAGGGGAAGATAACATCCAGAACAGAAGCCCCGCTTTAATTCATTCCACCCGCTCTCCCCCTTCAAACACGCCCACGCACTGAAAGAGTTTAGCCTCCGCTAGCTTTTTCCACATCTTGAAAACAAGATTAAAATGTTATCGTTTGTACCACCTGCACAGAAGCTGCTCCGACTCCCGCCACAGATAAACCATCAGGCTTAATCCTGGGCTCGAGCAACACACACTAGATCAGGCGCAAAGATTGGCTAAAACAGCACCAAAGAGATGCTTGTTACCACAAATTCTTTTCTTCGGTGGGTTTTTTTTTTTTTTTTTTTTTTTTTTAAATAGAGGCTCTGTATGAAGTTATACAAGGAGATAAGCGATCATCTGAAAAGCTCCATTAAGCCATTTTTGGGTGAAAGAAGCGGAAAGGGTGACATCTAGTGTCCAAAAAAGAATGGTGCAGTACAGCTGTCGTCTTTTTTAATACATCTCATAGTTGTGAATTCAACAAGTAAATTTTTGTTTCTTTTTTTTTGTCACAGAAAGCTGAAGTTTTAACAGGGTATATACATTTTTGGGTGCCACTGCATAAGTTTCCCTTCTTGAACTGATTAATGCAATAAACTAACTTTTGAAAACTAGCCTGATTAATTGAAATGCACCTGCAAACCCGACTTAAAAACATCTTTAACTTAGATACAATAGTGTGTCAAACTCGGAAATTCAAATCTCTCTAATACTTTTTGACTAACATGGCAAGCAGGCTGCTCCTTGCAAGTCAGCGGTCGAATTGATACGAAATATCAACGTTAATATTGCGAGACCTGATGCCAGGAACTCTTGTTACACACATAATTGTATGTATAACACACACACACACACACACACACACATCTTTCATGTAAATTAGTTAAGAAACAATTGTTCTATGTTTATAATTTAATAAGAATAAAAATATTAAAAATATTGCAATGCGAGACAATATATATCAGAAGAAGACAATTTTACATCATATAACAATGCTGGAACTATTTTGAGGATTTGGACATATTAGGACACCTTGGATCATTGTCCTGCTGTACAGATGCGCTTGAGATGAGGGTCATAAACTGATGGCTGGACATTTTCTGATGGATGTAATAGGAAACACGGAACCTTGACAGAATCTTATCCCATAATTCAAAGTGATATCAGCAAAAGTTTTGGGCTTGAAACTGGATGACTGCTGCCCAGCTTCTATTTGGATTACCTTGTGTATGAATGGTACAACATCATACACAAGGTATGATTTTGCCTTGCCTTGCCTTTTTAGCGTTTAATCATGAACACTTATCTTCACTGAAGTAAGGTGGCAGTGCTTTTAGATGTTGCTCTGGGGTCTTTTGTATTCCATTGGTAGACTAACTACACCTGGGAAAGTTCACTACTATTCCACATTTTATCGATTTGTGTGGCTCAAGACTGAATTTTGTTTCACTGGACTCCCAAAACTCTATAGATGATAATGTGTCGCTTTTTGAAATCCAAGAAATGATTTCATGTTATCAGACAAATTCAATTTAATTGATTATCTTGATTGTTGAGGTCTATCTCTTACCAAAAACGTAGGTAATTCCTCAGTCAGCAATAAGTTGGGACTATTCTATCAAATCAACCCAGGATAAGGTTGATTTCGATTGGTTTTAGTCTGATATTAAAGTTGATTTGAAACATGAAACTGCTGCATCACAGCAAAAATCTTTAAGGGGGCAAAATTTTTTCATCGCACTGTACATTTATAAATAACTTACAGTCCACGTAAGAAATAACACTAAACATTTAACTGTTAGCTGGTTCATCTAACAATATCAAACACACGCCACACACAGCTTTTGTCAACCTACAGTGAGCCCAGGACACCTGTAGAGGTTTGCAGGTGAGCTGCGTAGGAATGCACAGAACTAATCAAATCTCAAAATGCAGCCCACCAACTGTGCTGCACTGCAACATGAGCCCTGACCGTCTTAAGCTAAAACACAAACACTCATGAATTTTCTTTCTCCTCCAGATTTCTGAGGTCAAACGTCCAGATGGATCCTCTGGTGGCGTTTCAGGTTGCATTTCTGAGTGAAGCGTTTGCCGCATGCCAAGCAGCAGTAAGGTCTCTCGCCCGTGTGGACGCGCCGGTGGGCTTTGAGGTTGCTGAGCTTGGTGAAGCTGCGGCCGCAGAGCGGGCAGCAAAAAGGCCGTTCGCCTGTGTGAATCTGCATGTGGGCTTTGAGGTTGCTGGGATGTGGAAAGCTCTTGTCACACTCCTCGCAGCGCAGGAAGGGCCTGTAAAGCGGAGAGTCAGGAAGGGAGATGGGGTTGCGGGGCGACTGATGGCAGTTTGCAGGGTGATTGTGGGATTTGATGCTGACCCATGAGGCGCTGGCGCGGTGCAGAGCTACGGTCTGTTTGTCACCCAGGTGAACGCGCTGCAGTGACTGCAAAGATGAAGCGGCTTTGGATGTGGAGGAAACTCTGTTAGGGTTACTTAAAGGTGCAACCTGAGAGTGAGGGTCAGCAAGTGCTGCTGTTGTCATGTTTGACAGTCTCTGTGGCAACTTCTTCAGTGGTCGGTGGAGGTGTTGTATGGCTGCCTGTAGCCTGAGTCCTGAACCCCTGTGAGACTGGAGCTTCACTCCCTCCTGTGCTGAGGATCTGTGGTAAAAGTGGTTTGGTTTATGTGCTGAGTTCGCCCTTTGTTCCTGTAACGAACCGGTGAATGATTGTGTCCCAGCTTTCTTTTCTGTACTTGCCCTTTCTGTAAACCCATCAGAGTCGATAAGGACTTCTTCTTTAACAATCACGCTCGGCGTGTTGTTGGCTCGCAGTCTGGCTTTGGGAGATTCCGAACAGGAAACTTGATCTCTGACTGAGGTAAACTGAACATCTGCTCTGGCAGAGCCAGAAAGCTCATGCTCCAGATAATTCACAGAGCCTTTAGGTGGGCCAGGAAACTCAGGTTCTGTGCCAAGTTTGTGATTCTGCTGGAGCCCAGCTGCTGTGGCCGGCAAGTCGGCCCACTTGGAATTAAGTTCAAAAGCTGGAACATCGGTTTGGTCCACTGCCACTTCGGTTTCATCTTGGGTCTCAGGATACGCACAATCAGTGGACATGTGTGGGTCTCTCTTAATGACATTTCTCTGCAGCTCTTCACTGTATGTTTGGGCTGGTGTCAGCTGTGCCTCAACCAAGTCACATGCATTTTCGGGTTCAGCTTCACCTGGAAGAATTTAAACAGATTTATGATAAACTGAACAATCAAAATCTTTAAAATATTTTGCTTGGTTGTTATGTGATAAACCAACATAAATTAGGGCATAATAATGGGGTGGATGGAAAATAATATCTGAATATTTTTCAAAAATTATTTCAAAAATCTGGAAAATGTGTAGTGTCTTTGCTTAGCTGGGAGAATCTGTCGACATGACAACTATGAGCTACGTACTCCAAAAATCTTTTTGTTATGATTCATCTCTTCGGTGGTGACAGCATTATACTGTGGAGATGCTTTTCTTCACCAGAATTAGAGAAAGTAGCCAAAGTTCACCTGTAAAGTTTTTTTTTTGTTTTTTTTAAAAACACTGGTCATTTTTTGAACCGGATACTTACGATCAGAAGTACCGCTCCACTCTCTCAAGTGCAGCGAACAAGAAGACAGTTTCTTTAGTTCTTCCTCTTTCATTTCCATAGATGCCATGATTTCCTTGTCTCCTGTGACCTGAACAAAGAATATTAGGTGATGAAAACCAAGACACAGTAGAAAATCATCTTAGTTAACGTTTTTGACGATCTGTGCATTCTTCTCAAGTTTATTCTAACTGAAACAAGCTTTGTAAATAACATTTTCAAGCCTTGTTGGGTGCCAAACAAGTTCAATGTTCCACATTGCCAACCAAAAACAAACATGCAGTGCTTCCTGTATTTCAAGGTGCCAGTTTTAGAGGTGATTCTGTTCCAACACAGCCGTACCAATATTGGCCAACACTGATAATAGGGCCAAGATAGTTCATGTTAAAAATATTACCTACATAAGACCTGTGGTAATGCAGAAAGCAAGGCTGGATTAAAATACCCAACTAATCTCATTTAACTTTTTGATTAATTTATTGATCTTTGGAATGTGATAAACAGTGTATATCTGCTCCTTAAGTTGTCTCTGTTGGAAGACAGTTGAAAATAACCCTTAATGTCCTCTATAAGTCAGTATTTTCTTTGATTTCCACTGAAAGGGTTTCACGCCGTAGAAACTGTATGAGTGAATATTTTAGGAGTTCTATAGATGCTTTTCTTTAAAAAGGCTTCATATCTTTTTCTTCTTCTTTTTTTTTTTTTTAATTGCCAACCTCAAGTAGGGCCAAGTGACATCTCACCAGTCATGTGACTCACCTTTGAGTCTCTTTCAGGGCTCTGGATCAGTTCTGGATTGTCTGCCGAGCCTGTCTTGGATTCTCCCCTGCTATTTGACAACCAGTGCTCAACTACACCATCTGGATTCTTCACCTCGCAGTCACTCATTGTGTCTGCAATAACAAGGGAAATGTAATACATTCATGTAACAGAGAGTAACCCATAACCCACTCTGAAACTCATGCTGGATGTTTTTACCGTGCTCCTCTGCTTTTGCTTTTACCACGACAGGACAATGATCTGCTTCGTTGCTCGCCAACTCAACAGACCCGTCGGTCCTTTCTGCATCCACACCGAGTTTGCTCCCAGTCCACTGCAGCTGCAACCTCAGAGAGTCCACCTCCAGTTTGCTGCGCCTCACCTCCATCATGAAGACATCCTCCACCAGCCTGGTCACCTCAAACATCGCTGTCTTCACCACAGCCTCCATCACATCGGACAGCTGGGTCTGAAAGGTCACGATGAGGGTGTCTAGGTCCGACATGATCCACTGTGTCCTGACACCCTGCGAGTCTGTCCTGCAGTGTCCACTTTCAAAACTGTTTGGGGAAAATTTTTAGGAGTGCTTTTTGGTTTGGATCAGCCAGACATCTATTTGTCGGTATCGGATTCCCCGGTTAGCAGGTGACGGCGTGGCGTGATTCAACGCTAAATATCATTACTGACATCAGATAATCACCTCGTGATATTAGCATGACGCTAGCGTCCCGTAAGCTAAATCTCGTTAGCAAAATAAGCAAGACGCAACAAACCATGGAGCGCATGCGCGACAACGCAAACGATCCGAACGTTCCGCCGTGGATTTTTAAATGGGATAATCTCTAAGTAGGAACAGACGTTAGGATGAAGAAGGCAGTCAATACCCACTTTGTGAACCTTGTTTTTGCTAATGACATCACAGCTGACGCAGTACGGTGGCCTGAGGTTAGAAAATGATTGCGAAACGTTTTCGGAAATCTCAGGATACAATAATGTTTTTTTTATTTGATTTAAAATACGCTTCACGAGCTTAAACAAAACATATGGTCTAGTTTATTTCTAGATCACAGTGGGGGGTTTTGCTAAATGGGGTGTCTAATGCTAGAAGCATCCATATGCCTTAAACATGTTTTCAAATTCTGATAAAATAAAAACTGAAAACGAGTAAAAACATAAAAATAGTACGAATACATAGGATAAAAGCTAATATTCTACATTTTTTCCACTGATTGGCGGTCTTATCACAGGAGGGATGAAGCTGTTTTTCTTACTATGAAGCTGCTGATTTTTTGCCAGAGGTCAGCAAGGAGAACAAACAGTGGTGAGGGCTGATGGGGTCTTCTGTGATTGCCTGAGCCCTGGTGAGGCAGTGACTGCGAGCTGTGTCAGAAGATGGAAACCAGTCCTGATTATTCTCTCAGCTGTCCTCGCCACTCTCTCTCTACATCGTGCCAATCAGAGGCCTCACACGTCCCAACACAGACAGAGATGCTGTTGTCATGTTCTCTGTAGTGCCTCGGTAGAAAGTGGTGAGAATGGGAAGGCAGAGGTTTGCTCTTCTCATTCAAAATGTGCAGAAGTTGCTGTGCTCTTGTCACCTGACCAAAGGGGTGATCTGTATTCCCAGGAATATAATCCTGCTGACCCACTCAACAGCATTGATGAGGAGAGGGAAATGAATTTGTTGATTTATTTATTTTTTTTTCCTGAAATCGACCATTTCTTTTGTTCTGTTGACATTCAGGATTAGATTGTTTAAACCACACTAGTCCATCAGGTGTCTCACCTCCTCTCAGCAAGCCAGTTCATCGTTGTCCTGGCATAGCAGTCATGGTTCATCAGGGTGAAGAGCAGTGGGCTCTGTATATAGGAGTCAGTGCTGAGAGCGATGACCCGTGAGGTATTTTGGCCAACCCACACAGACTGAGGTCTGTCTGTGAGGGAATCAGGGAGATTGAATTCAAATGCAACCTAAAGTTTAGTATTTGGAAAATGTCTTGAAAACCAGGTGTTCTTTCTTTCTTCTTCACAATAATGTGCCACTTTGTTTTGTTATATTCTATACACCACAATAGAAGTTTGTGATTCTAATGTGACAAAATGTAAAAGTGTTCACTGAAAATGCAGTGTGATGGCATAGAGCATTGTCTGATGGAATCCATTAAAACACAGTAACAGCATCAAAATGAAAATAATTCCACAAATAAAAAATGTTGATCAGCATTTCTGAGTATTTCCTTCTTTAAGAAAATTAACTTACTATAAAGACAAATGAAAAACAAGTTGTGGAACACAAAATAATCTTAAATGTACCAATATATCTGTAATATATAAATTAAGACAAAATACATAAACAGAATGAGATCTACTCAGGTCTTAGTGATACTTCATGATCCATGATAGTGATTTGACTGTCTGCTCAATTTGAAATGCCTTGTTGTTCAAATGTGCTATACAAATACAATCTGATTGATTGACTTTACAATCCACTTAAAAAAGGGTAGTTTATTCCGAGTCAAAAAAAAAAGCTTAATTTATAAATACTTGATTGAAGCAGTTTTGATTGCTACGGTTTCCTAAAGAAAATAACCAACCATTCTGCTGGATATGTTAAAAACCACAGTTTCAGGATACACAACACACCTAGTTGATGAAACGAGTTGAATTACAAAAACATGTCACAAGCTTCTCTTGAACTGGCAAGAAAGCATTCAGTTCAGCTCAAAAATACTTTAATACTCCCAGAGAGAAATTAAATACAATTCCATGACTGGCTACCATATAGCAGGTTGATTATTCTATTTCGGAAGCAAGAAGAAAATAACCAAGTAATGACAGCCGAAGCCAGTTTTATTTTTTATGCGGTTGAGAATTCACATTGAGTACATTCTAATCAAATACAGTGAATTAAATATACAAAGTGTGCAGGTGTTAAGTTGAAGAAATCAATTTAAACATGAAAAATATTACATTTTGTCATTTATTTTCATAATAAAACATATTTAAATAATTGCATTAAATAAATGCAACAGACAACTAAAGAGTTTGAAACTTAGCAGTGCAAACATTCATTTGTAGATTACCAGATTGAAAGAAAGAGAGCACCATTAAACCCAAACTCGCTCACTTTAGTCCTATAGGTCTGTCACATGTTTGCGCTGATGTGACTTGAGGTGGTCTAGGCGTTTGAAGCTGTGGCCGCAAATGGCGCAGCAGTATGGTCTTTCCCCCGTGTGGGTGCGCTGGTGCACTTTCAGGATATCTGCCCGAGTGAAGCTCTTATCACACATGCTGCACTGGTGAGGTTTTTCCTGCGTGTGAATCCTTTGGTGCAGCTTCAGGTTCCAAAGGCGGCTAAACTTGTTCCCACAAACAGCGCAGCAATAAGGTTTGTTGCCTGTTTGGCCACATTTGTGAGTTTTTAAGTTGGCAAAGGATGGGAATCCTTTTCCACAGTGGCTACACAGATGGAGGCCCTGCCCTAAGTGGATCCTCTGGTGGACTTTCAGATTACAAGCTTGAGTGAAGGTCTTTCCACACTGGTTGCAGATGTATGAGGATCCTTGTCCTGTACCTTTATGGGACTGTTTGTGAGTCTTAAGAGAAACTGAATTAGGTAACGTAGTAAAACAAAGGTTGTGGGTGCTACTCCTTGTTTCATTTTCTGAATTTTGATGATGTAATCTTTGTTGCAAGTTTAAAGTGTGATTGTATGAAGCCGAGGATTCATATGATGCAGTGGGGAACTGAACTTCCTGTCCTCGGAAGCTCATTCTGCTGCCCAAATCACCAGATATCTGATCGGAGTATCTGATATTTGGCTCCTGCAAATATCCTTCCTCATCAATAAGCAAGCCACTAAATTCTCCGCTCACGTCACTGTTAGTCCTAACAGGGGAGCTCTCCTCAGTTTCTCTATTCTGTGGAGACCCTGCAGTGTAACACTGGTGCTCAGGTCCTTCAGGGTTTTTCCTGTTCTCATTAAATTGATCCACATAACTAAGGCCATCAGGTAGATGGGTTGGAGAACCCGGTAACCCATCATAGTTATCCATCTCTCCATATCCAGGTTTGCCAAAGCTACCCAAGTCATTCAAAACGTACCTGTTCTGGAAATTTGATTCAGAGAGGATCTCTGATTGTCTGTCTTGGTTCAACTCTGGTCTCTGGTCAAAACCAGGTTCCCAGTTCACATGGCAAGCTGGGTTATTCTGCTCACTGAAATGCTTACTTGGTCCTGGTAGACTTGTCTCTGAAATAATATAAACAAACTGTCAAGCTGGTCACAATAACACACTTAGCAGATGAATAATGCCGTTAGCTTCCAATGTGGATCATGTTCAATTTTCTAAAAAAGATTGCAAGACATGTTTTTCTCTGTACTTTGTAGTGTTTTCATAAATAAATACTGTTTTCATCACCAACTTGCATAGAAACTCACCTTCTTTGCTGACATTCCACCCTTGGGATTCCTCGTCTTCTGGCTGGATGCTCAGAGGAGTTTCTTCTTTGAGTCGTCTCTCACATGTATCCTGTTGTACACCTGCACCCTGGAAGATAAGCACGAATACAAAAGTTGCATTTAGGGTATTTTTTTTTTATCAATGGCTGGAGTCTTAAAGGTTATCTCTACTTGGGTTATTTGCTGAGTGAGATTCAGAAATTTGCCACTGTTTGGTTAAATTTTTTACTAGTGTAATAAAGTGTGTATTTTAATGGATAATAATCAATATTGATTTTTTAATTATTTACGACTTTGATTATGACAGAGACAACTAAGAAAATCAGTATGTTTTTGTTTTATGATGCCACCAACAGCTGTCCAGGTCAAGAGAGCGCTTGTGTACACACATCCATATATTCACTGCAATTTACAAAAACAAAATCTCTCTAAATAATCATTTCTTTATTATTATTACCATCATTGCAAGTCTAAAACAATATTTGAGTTTTTCTGCAGCTCTGAATCAGTCTTAAAAGAAGTTCATAATATAATCTTTTGTGGGTCCTGAATCCAAGGACTCTTCTGACAGCAAGACTCTGTATAGACAGCTACTAGAATCAGACTTAATTGTCCAGTAAATTAACTTATTTCTCAAATCATAATACAAATCTGACTGATCTTACTGACTGCAATAGGTGTATGTACCAAACCTGCTCCCCAAAACACAAGCATGAATTCCCAAACCAAATACACACATCACACCCATATTGACATTTCAGTTGCATTCATAAATAATATTGGAATCTAAATGCTGCATATGTAGATTTTATGAGTGATAATAGGGATTAAACAGTGAGAAGCAACATTTCAAGAAAGAATGTGACTAAGACAATTACCTAAAAAGTAGATATAATTAATGTTTTATATCATTCTAATTCTAAAGCAGGATATGATGCAATTTAGTTTCATCTTGATTAATTTGAGTATAAAACACAAGAGCCTTTTTTGGGAATTAGAAGTCTTACATTAAGGCTGACTCCCAGTTGAGCTAGAAAATATCTGTTGTACACACCCAAGAAAGTGTGTGACATAATTTGTAGCCTAACATTTGGTAGGACAAACTACATTTAAGACATCAAGTGTCTTTTGTGCATTATTAATCTTATTGTCACTTTAAAATTTGTCTAAAGTCTTTTGTTCTATGATAATGTAGCACCAGGTTGTAAACCATCTAAAAGGCATTTAGGCTGTGCAGGTTACTTATAGATGTTCATCTATTTGAATTATGATTCTTTTAATAGTTTGATTTTGTGGGTTCCAATAAGTGTTTTTGTACCTCATCGGATGATGTAATCAAGTGGGGTGACCCTTATGAGAGCCAGCAATAATTAGATCTAATATGAACACCTGGAAAATAATCACTGTCAGCAAGATTTAATGTTTTAGTTATAGCTCTATTCGATCATGTCGAGAGTCTCCGTGTAGAGTCCTGGACTACCTGAAAATGAATTAGCACTTTCCTTATGAGACAGATTAGTGTGTAGACAAAATCATGAATAAAAATCCCAAATCTATGCAGTTCTAGATAAATGAGGCCCAATGTAAGTTCAGGACTCTTAGATAAACGGCACACGGACTGTCAGACTAGTAAAGGCCAGTTAACATCTGTAACCAGCAGTGCTAAGTGTGATCACCATGTGAAGATAAGTCAACTCAAAGGGGGACAAAGCAATGTCTAGCAGTCTGGTGTGAGGATTCCAACCTGAGCTCTAACATCCAAATAAAAACAAAGGGATTGTGGACATTTACTATTACAAATTAAGGTTTTAGGATTCACATATGCAGTTCAACTTTGTGAAGCTTTGAAAGACATTAACTCATCTCTCACCCAGAGAAGTTTTTTTTTCTACTGTGTAAGAATATAACTTGAACCTGTAGCAAAGAGCAACTTATCTGCTGAACTGAATGAATTTAGATCGGCTGCTTTAACTCCACAATTAGTGAAGTATTTTGAATAAAATGTTGTTCTTTAACACCTGGGATGGTTTTAAATAAAGTACAGGGTCTACTTGACCCAGTGCAGTTTGCCTCTTGCCTAATTGGAGCTACGGAAGATGGCTCTCCCTTGGAAGAAAAAACAATCTCTTTAAATTAGCTATTTAAGTTTTTATGTAAGCATCCTGAAAGCCTGTTTATGATTATTCATGCTTAAATTTGGATCACTAATATTTATCAAAGAGCAGTTCTGCATTCTGTATTAAGTCTGATTAATGCCAAATTTATCAGCTCACAAGCACAGAAAAACTTTGCAGATATAGCACACCAGTGTGAGTTCTTAAAAAAAAAACCCACCTGTGCCTCACTGCTCGTCTCTTGCGTCGCCTTTTCAGCGTTCTTACTTAGTCTCTTTCCAACAGTGCCTTGGTAACTCTGTGCCTCTTCTTGTGTAACTCTCTCCTGTTTCAGGCTTTTGTCTGTGTAGAAGACAGAAAAAAAATACACCTCACTCAATGCAAAAAGGGTCAAATAGTTTTGATTATTAATTTTAGAACAATCTAATGATCTTTAAACACCTTTAAATCAATTATGAAGTTGGTGAATATGAATTGTTAGCCCCCTAGCTTTTTACACTAACTTTAGTTAGTAACAGAATAGAAAATGAATAAGAACAAGACAATTTAAATACTGTATATAAGAGCAGAGATGATAGAAAAGAAGAAACATTTGACTCATGATATCTAGATTATGGTGAAAAGACCACTGGAAACAATTACCAAAATGGTTTTATGTATTATGCCAACTGCGTACCATAAGGTGTAAGCAATAAATCAAATACCTCAATAAGCAGAACAATTCAGAATGGCTGAAGTGTTTTTCTTGAAAACTACAGCTGTGCTACAGTTTCACCAAGAGTAAGTAAGTAAAAGTAAGGTTGCCAGTGCCTTAACCAAAACAACCAAAGTGACATTATTTACGACAATTCCATCTATCTAAGCATGGATTAATATTTTAAAATTAATAATGTGAAAAAGACACTTCAATGTCTCCATTTATCATACTGCCTTGCAAAGCAGAAGATGAGGATTCGTGGCACACCTATGGATTAAAGCAGAAATCCTTATTAGCAATTGTTTTGAATTGAAAATCGATTTTGAATAAAACCGGGGTGCCCAAAATTAGAATGGAACAATGAGATGGTAAAAGATCCCCATGCTTGAATGAAAGGCAATGAAGGCGCAGCCGATTTAGCACATCCTACAATCACTTATTTTAGAGATTTTGGAGCATCTATGAAGATTGCTTTCCATCTGTGAACGTTTCTAATTTTTGAGAAACTACAGTGGGGTGATTGGTTGGGTTTATTTACCATGATGCATCTGACCTGGAGATAAAATTACTAAGATGATGTAGTTTCTGAGGAACATGAGACATCACCCACCTGTCGGGCTTTTGTCTTCTCCAGTCGTTCTGGCTCTCCCGCAGTCAACACACATCTCTTTCCCGTTGTCTTGCCTATCTTTCCGGCGGCTCTCTGCCGACTTCAGCCTCTTCTCCAGGGATTCCACTTGCTCCCTACACCGCAGCACTTCCTCCACAAAGCTCTCCTCCACCAGCCGTGTGATCTCATAGATGGCAGCCTTGAACACCGTTTCCATCACTCCCGAAAGCTGGGACTGAAAAGACTGAATGGTCTCTGTCATTGTGGCGACTGTGTGTTACAATTTACAGTGGTTCTAACGCTGAACGAGAGGAAAATGTCTAAATTAAACTTCACTGGCAAAAATTACTGATACCCAAGTCAAAAAGTGCGGAAACGACTACAAATTAGTTTAGTAAGCCACACAAAAAGGTCGTGCAGGCTGTGTCAGTAAAGCACAGCTAAATAAATTATCAGGGCTAATATGAATTGTTAGCCACCTAGCTTTTTACACTAACTTTAGTTTACCGCAAACCCACCATTATCTGAAACATCTCTTACCCTTTCCATTCTTTATACAGTCTACGTTCAACCAATACATTGGTGGAAAGGGTTACCTAACAACTTAACAGCTAGCTTATCCCTTAATAGAAAATGTTTATAATCGCAACTGTTGTATTTCCCAACACCACAGCCTGACTTCCTGCTTTAAAAAAAATAAAATACGGCTTCTTCTTCTATTATATGGCGGCTGGCAAACAATTTAGTGTGCAATACCGCCACCTTCCGGATTGGAGTATGGATCAGATTTTCTATTACTATGTACAATTTTACTAAACTCTTTTTTACTTTTGTTTTACATTCAAATCAATAGTATTCTTTTTTGTAGCGCTTTTAGCAAAGTTGTCAGCCAACAAATTACGATTCCAATATGGGAAGTGATCCATACTAATTTGAAAACTCAGTCAGTTACGTCCAGTATATTGCCTTGAATACTTAATGTGGTACTTGAGTCTGAACAGATCTTAACCGTCTTTTCTCTTCTTCTCCATTCCACTGGAAAATTAAATTGCCATTAATTTATCTGTTATTATTTTAGTTTTTTGTAATATTTAAATCTGAAATTACGAAAGATATACCTAGTTTATTATTTATCATTTTGGAGGCACCTGTATAGATCTGTATTCTCTGAATATTTCCTTCCTACTTATATTTCCACCTCATTTCTTACTAATTATCTCCTTCCTTTCAGTAAACGGGGGAGATTTTCGCCAATGAACAACAACCTGTCCAAGGATCCATGATGGGACTGAGACCAAGTTCAGTCTCTCTATCTAGGGGAGGAACTAAATGCGCGCATTACCGCCCCCAACTGGTTAAGTGTGAATTACTTCTAATTCACACTAAAATTCAAATTTGCATTTTATCCTTAAATATATTTCATATTCTCTGCTTTCCTTGCATTTTATTATAACGGAAAATATAAGATAAATGTTCTTCCCTCTGGGCGCAGCGTGAAAAGAAAATAATATGAAAAACCTTTCGAGCATGAAAGATGCCAGAACAGTAAATGTGTTACTTCCTGGCAAATGTGTTGTAAATTAGTGTGGTCATGTTCATACTTTTTAAACAGAAAAGTCCAATAAGTTATTGTGATCGACATGAAACTCTTCAAGACAAGATTTTTGGGGCAAGTTACAAAGTTCACAAACGTCTTTGGTTTACAATTCTCTTGATAGGAATCAATGTTTTTTCCAAGGGTTGTTTCAAACTTGACAATGATAAATAAATAGATAAACAAATAAATAAATACTTATTTGACGTTTAGTTTTGACTAGTAAAGTCCACATATTATTTTAATATTTATCACTTTTGTCAACAACATATGTTTTTTTAATTGAAACTTTCCCATCTGTAATTTCCGAGTGTTTGTATTAATAGGCTTGACACATTCGTGGAATTTCTACGCTTTCAGAAAACTTTTAAAATAAAAAGAAAATCTCGTTATTCTGATGTTTTTCACGGTCCCACACTGGTGTCCACTAGGTGGCAGAAGACGCGATTATTTTCATTCACCGAAGAAGAAGGAAGACAGGGAAGTAGACACGTTTTAGCCACATTGTGGCATTGTGTGTGTCACGAAATGGCGCGTCTGTAGTTTCAGAGTTTTATGTAAACTCTAAGGTAATTTGCCGCTAATATTGGTTTTGATTCATTCTGGTGGTTTATATCATTTTCAGTCACAAATTAGGATAAGAGTTTGTGACCGGATATTAGCTCGACTCCAGCCGTCATTTGATGTGCGTCACACAAAGCGGAGTCCGCGTTTGTGCGTGTGAAGGAGCCATATTGGGTCAGCCGTTAATACCATGTTTTTAATGCTTTCGTTCCACAGCTGAACTCGTCTGGGCATAAACGGGGAGTGGAGGGGGGGGGGGCCTTTAGGTTTTATCAAGATGTCGGCGGACGATTTTCAGTCGAAGTATGCCTCCGTCATGGAGAGTATGTTGAAGAGTGCCATCGCGGAGACGACGAAACTGTTTGAAAACATGGTGGATGAGCTGAAGGAAGAAATTTCCAAGATCAAGAAGGAAAACGAGGACCTGAAAACGAGATGTTACCAATATGAGACTGCCAAAAGCAAACCGGTTTCTCACACGGGAGAAAGTCACTCCGTTACAGAACCAGGCGATGCCTCAGAGAAATGCGACACTGCTATACAATGTGGTGAGTAGTTGTCTTTATTACACTAAGCATAGCGCAGTACTGTTATTGTTGACTTTGTTTTGTCGTTTAGATTTTATAATAAGGCTCGGCAGAATTTTATTTTGCTGGGTAACCTAAGCTCACGACCGTTACGTAATCGCTGCGTAATGCCAATCTTATCAGGAGGGTGGGATATATAAACGGAGGGAAACCGTACTGTGGTCTTTCGGTGTAAGGAACAGGTGAAAGCGAAAGGGATTCCGCAGCAGTCTTCTGGCGCTATGGCTACTTTTACTAATTACATGGTAACTTTCCTCATACGTTACACATTCACATTTTATCTCATTCTTTTTTTTTTTTTCTTTTCTTTTTTTTTTTTTTTTTTTTTTGTCTGGAGCTTAAAGAGATAAACTAACTAAAGGACCAAGAACAAATTTAAAAGTTGCTGGAGACAGTGTTAAAATGCTGGTTGTTTCTCAATCTCCAACTTCATTGTTCGTTTCGTATCCGACTGCATCTAAGTAGTCTGGTACAGGACGTTTTGTACCGTTTCCTTACCCGCCTCCAGAACGTTTTGTGCCCACAGTAACGACCACTAATTAAAGTAGTTTCTTAAAATTGGCTGCCAGTACGGAAGCGTTATGGGACTCCGATATTTATCTGCAAAAGGTTTCTCCTTTGTTAACTGTTCAGTTTCAAGTTTAACAGAAAAAGATTCCAAATACATTGCAATTAAATTCAGTTTAAAATGATGTGCTTAAGAACATTTAACTCATCAGTGTTTCACAAATATTCTTGTTAAACCTGCAGCAGGTACTTTTTAAATAAGTTTTTATACATATTTGGTAAAAAAAAAAAAAAAAATGTCACGATGTTGTGTGACAGTTATTGATATATTACTGGATTAGACAGCACCTGACTGTTGTTTTGTCGTACATGTGCCATTACTATGCACTGTGTCAGGAATATTGGTGATCAGGATAATGTCACAATCGTACAAAAAATCTGAGAAAGTATGCAGTGTTTTGCCATTAACTGTCAACACTGTAACTAAATGACGTCCAGGGGTATCACTTTTAACAGATAGCAAAAATTTTAATTAAAAAAAATGTCAAGAAAGTGGGAAGTAGTTTGATATTAACATGTGCTGCATAATTCGGTGTTTTTGTTTGGTTTAAGTGTAACTAACCCCCAAATCAACTTTTTTTTCTTGCTAATAAACTGTCTAAAAAGCTTCATTAGCATTATATCTTTATGTTTCTGTGCAAATTTTGAAATTTTATGTACATTTGTTTAGCTCTACGATATTTTACAAATTTTGCCTAAAACTGTCTCACTGCTGCCCCTCTTTAGGTCGAATGATGATTAAGACAGTAAATTTTCCTATTGGTTACAGCAGTATGGCTTGGTACAACTTTGTCACAGCACAGGTTCGGGTATTAAAGCTTCTCACCCAGACACACTAGTGCTTGGTGGTAAATCAGTAGTTGCCACCAAGCAAGCTCCCCGCTGTGAATGCACAGGCTAGAATGTATGGACATTGATGATGATAGGTTTCCCCATAAAGTTAGGATGTTTCTCCACCATTCGCTTACATGTTGGAGGCTGTGAGCAGGGCATACATGAGTGTGATTGAAAGTGCTAAGACCCTCTTCCTGTCTCTGATTGATTGCCTCTAACTAGGAGCTGTGCATTTTTCACAGGTGGCAGTAGAATCACTTTGGAAGAGGCACAGTAGATGGATTTTTTATTTTTTAATGATTATCTCAAAATTTACATCAGGACATGGTAACAGTTGTAACTGTTTTTTTTGTTTGTTTGTTTTTTATGAAAGTAGTTGCTGTGTATTTAACTACTAAGTTTCACATTTGTGTGAGAAACTATGAGAGTGAGAAACATACTGTCTTGTCAAAACTAGACACTTTTAAACTATATACTTAAAATGCACACTATATTTCAAATGTCTGGTTGACTGTAAAGGACGGACGGCGTTCCTGCTGCTTTTATTTTTGCTTGTTGTTTTTTACTGTTAAAATTTTATTTTCCTGCTGGAGAGCCCTCTGATCCCATACTGGGACGTTTAAAGAGGTGCTATTTTACTCTGACAGCTCTCCTTTGTCATTTATTTTCCATTATTTATTTCTAAACCGCTCTCTCACTTGTTACATATGGTTTAGAAGTCTCGTAAAAATGTGTCCGGCTTCTGCTGTCGATCTTGGATGGAGGAGTAGGGCTATGACTCACTACATGTTTTTTGTGGCTATTCCAAAGGATGCTTTCAATTATGAAGAGAAAAGGTATCTGGATCATGTTGCAAAAATGTAAGCAACAGCATACTGTAGTTTTGATTTGTTAATACAGTCAGGGGGGATGTAGGCCTACCAAGCACACTGCTTTAGCGCTTTCCATTAATTGTTATAGTGTTCAGAGAAAAGTGCTTAGTATATAAAACAGGAAAACAACTCATGTATTGCATAAGTTTTATTCAGCACATGACTAACTGGAGTAAAATATACTGTTTCTGCTAAAAAAGGAAAAGTTATTCTAAAGGCAGCAATGTATATTAACTTTATTATTCAAAATTTTCCCAATTTTGCTATTAACTTCAGTATACCATGTCAAATTGTGTTTGAGTCTGAAAAGTAAATTATTTGTACTGATGTTTTTGTTCATGTTTACAGATCTTGTTCCTTGCCGAACAATTCTGGTGGAGGAATGTGAACCATTAATGCGCACAGAACTGGAAAGGCACAGTCAGCAATGCAACTATAAGTGGAACAACTACAGTTTACAAGAGCACAACTATGTCAGTTATAGAGACAGAAATTCTCAGATGGAGTTTGTAATTGTCAAGGAAGAGGTGTGCTTTTAAGTTTGGTACTTAAAATAATTCCCATATTTTTTGGGAAAAATTTATTATTTGTTAAATTCCTGCAATAATCTCACTGCCATTCTTCTCTGCAGTCCCAGTTCAAGCAAGAAGATGATGATCCTGAATTTGAATCAGGTAGTAATCAGGTGGTAATCAGAGCCTGCATTTTTTTAATGCCATATATTCAAATTTTTAAGTATATTGTATATTTTTAACTAAATTCTCTTTATCATTTTTGTGTTAACCAGGTTCATTTGGGGCTTCTGTTGGTGGAGCTCCAATTGGAAGACCAAACGTAAACAATTCTTCAACTGCCCAAATAACAGTACCTCAGAAAACAAACAACTCAGTGGTTTTACAGTTACCCTGTTTAGAAACTGAAAGTTCAAAGGTAACACACAACCAGTCCACTGACATGAAGCATTCCTTGGTTATTTCACTTAAAGATGCCCTGAGAGATGATATTAAGGAAGAGTTGGAAATAGTGGAAGTGGCAAAACAAGGACTCGCAACATCTGAGGACAAACAAATGGTTCCTCACACGGACAGTGCAACAACACATAATAAGCAAACCCATTTAGAGTCTGAATCAGTCAACACAAACATGGCAGGTGAAGAATTAAACAAAGAAGTCCCTGAAAGGGAAGATGATTCCAAGCCCAAATCTTCAACAGGTCGCAAAAGAGGACGCCCACCAAAGAAAACTAGGCAAAAACGAGCTCTTCCTACTTCTACAGATAAAGATCCAAAACACCAGGTGGACTTAAAGACAAAGGAGATGACGTGTCCTTCGCCACCATTGGTGACTTCATCTGTCATGAGTTCATCGATCAAAGAGAGTGCAGATGCTTCATTGAAAGACAACATCATAGATGTTGAATCTTTGAGTTGTAGCTTTACCTCTGGAGAGCAACCCACATTTGAATTGCAAGAGCATTGCCCAGAAGTTGAAAAAGACATGACAGCAGATAAGACACCAACCACCTCATTGGCTGTACCGTTACAAGCATCTTCCGGTTTGCTCAAAGCTTGCCAGACTTCGGTTAGCCTTCAGGATGCCTTGCTGCTCGTTGAAGCTATGAATCAGTCAACTTTGGAAAAAAATGATCTCCCATTAAAAGTTGCATCACAGCCTCAGATCATGTCCAGTTCTGTTTCTTCTGTGGGTTCCTTCAAAGCAGTAGTTGAGACCCCAACAGTGCAACAGATGGCTCCTGTTGAAACTCTGTTCATGTCGAATAAGACATCATCTGCGTCTGCCGATTTAACAGCTGCTTCTTCATCAAAAGTAGTAGACCTTCAAAATGTTGTCACGCTACAACCGTCACATTTGCCTCCAAGTTGTACTGCATCATCTTCTTTGTCGTCGGCTTCTGCTACTCAGACTGTCATAAAGTCACTTCCGCTTCCTCTGATCCATAGGCCACCACCCAATAAAGGACCTCGTACAATAATTATTCTCCCAAGACCTTCTCTTACATCTGATATTGCCAAAGCAGGGTCTCAAACCCCACATTCTCCAGTTAACCCAGCAACTTTGAACAAAAGTTATCTACCTCCATCATCTACAGCAGCTACGCCTCCCCTTTCTTCAGTTCCCAAAAAAACTATTAAAGTTGTCTACAGGAAACAGGATCCTGTCATGTCTTTACAGTCAAGCACTAGCTTTACAGATCATCAGTATGTGGCACCTCAAACAATAACTATTGTTTCAAAAGCGATGCCATCTGGAGTCTCCAGAGAACCTGAGACGATTGCTCTTGCAGCAAGCCTGGATGACAAGGAATTTATAGCTCCTGTTTATCCAGAATCCTCAAAACACTTGATGTCTGAGTTACAAGAATCAAGTTCATCTTTTTCAGGTCATGCAACATCAACAAAAAAATTACACAGCACAACTGATGACTTCAACTCTTCTGGTCAAATTAGCTCTACTGTTGAAAGTACAATAGCTTCTATTCAAAAACATTCAGGTTCAGAATTTCCAGCTGATGGAGTACCACCATCCGTAACCCAAGCTACTGAGCGCAAACTCAGAGCAGTGGTCAGATTAACTCGACTCCCGTTGTCCATTTCCACCAAAGAGTCTGTTTTAATCTCAGCGTTGGTATCCAAGGGTATCATCCAAGAAAAGTCATCATATGCTCTTGTCTCAGATGAAGCAGATCGACTAATTCCTGATTTGGAACAGGACATTTTATACAGTGACATGGAGGATGAACAAGAAGGTGCTTTTATAACACAGGAGGATACAACTGACCCTCATGTTCAGATGAGTAAAGCTCAGTTTCTAGCCAAACTCTCTGTGTCGCCTTCGGAAAATGAGGTAAGCTATGCAAATACAAAAATATAATGAAGTGTTTCTATTTTCTTTTTGGGTTGTGCTAAATTAATATTTCTTTTTTACAGCCCAACATTAATGACATTTCAAATGCCAGAGGAACCAAATCCATTGTTTCCCGTCTACGTAGCCATCTGCAGGCTCATTTGGAAGCAAAAAGAAGTTCGACAAAACAAGTTGCAGGAGAAGAAATGCAGACTCAGAACAAAAACAAGAAGCCACGTTTTATTGTTCAAGACTCAACAAAAATACCAGGTCAAGCTCTTTATATTGTCTCCCCAAGTAAGATGGCTTGTATGCAGAGTTTGGGACTGCACAAGGGTGGTGGTGAACTAAGTGGTACTTCTAGAATGTCAGTATCTACAAAAGAATTCCCTAATATAGGTTTTAAGAAGCCTTGCTCAGGTACACATAGTGTTATGAAGTCTATATCTGAAAGTCCAAGGCAGTCAAGTGCTCCAAAAGAAAGTACTAGCATAAATGTAACTAAATCAACTTCTGTGAGCCCAAAGAAGTCCCCTTCAAATGAAAATGATACAATTTCACTAATTAAAAGGTCCAGTTCTGTCAGTCCCAGGAGACCTACTTATATAAGTTTTAAAATAACAGGAAATGATTCTACCCCTAAAAGTGCAAAATCCAGTTCACTGAGTCCTAAGAAGTTAACCAAAGTATCTTCTAGTCCCAAAAAAACAGAATCTAGTGCCGATGAAAACAGCTCAAGCCCTGAGATGTCGAGCACCCAAAGTTGCTCTACATCACCTAAATCCAACCCCAAGACAAAATCCATGAAAAGGGAATACAGTTCTTTCACTCCTCGGAGGTATATCGTAACTGCAGACAGTTCTATCACTGAGATAACTAAGTGTGAACCTGAATCCCCCAGTCCAAAGTGTCTTAAAATGGCAAAACGTGATCCCAGTCCCCCAATGACTGTAGAATCCAAATCTAAGAAACCCAGACAACTTCAAGGCCATTGTGGTCGGAAAACAAATCATAAAGTTGCAAGTGCCAAAAAATTGACCAACTCAGCTAAAGGTAGGAGAAGAGTTGGGAAGAAAAGGGGTAGCTATAAAAAGAAAAAGCTGGAGTTACCAGTGATTTCATCAGGGGTTGTGAAGAAGTGGCGAGCTAAAGTGTGGTATCCTCCTACTCTTCCGCCCAATGAAAAACCTATGACAGATATAATAAGGCCGCCACCTCTAAAGGTAGAATACAGAATTCCAGATATACCCCTTAGTGCACCACCTATTGTGTCACCCTTACAGCCATTGGCTGTCATCGGCAGGCATCTGCTAAGGAACCAGTGTGGAGAATGTGGCCGTGTTTTTAGCAACAGCAATGCACTTGAGAGCCATGTCAGTCTCCATAAAATATACCGTCCTTTCTCCTGTAAACTCTGTGGGAAGTACTTCCCAGACTCCAAGACTTTTAAACGCCACGATCGGGTACATCGCAATGGCAGGATTCATGTCTGCCAACATTGCGGGAAGGGCTTTGTTTATCGTTTCGGTCTAAGCAAACACATCCAAATGGTCCATGGCAGGATAAGACCTTTTATCTGCCAGGTGTGCGGCAACGGCTTCTACACCAAACGGGATGTAGAAATCCATATACGGATCCACACTGGAGAGAAACCCTTCCAATGCCACATCTGTGAAAGGAGATTTACAAGAAAAGTGGAGTTGAATGTGCATTTGAGGTGGCACAATGGAGAAAAGAGACACTGGTGTCAATATTGTGGTAAAGGATTTTTAGATTACAATAATCTGAAGAGACACAGATATACCCACACTGGGGAGAAACCATATTCCTGCCCACACTGCCCCAAGAACTTCACTCAGACTGGTCACCTGAAAAAGCACGTTAAAACTGTGCATAAAAAATAAAACTGGAATAAATTTTTAAAAACGGGACCACCCTGTTCCTCTCGGTGCTTGCACTGCAAGAGAAAAAATTAGCTAATTGTACATGCTTATTCAAAAGTATTTTTTCTCTTTTGTGTTAGTAATGACTTGATGCAACAACACCACAAAGTTTACAGATTTAGGAACTGGTTTTATTTTTCTTTCAAAAAAGAAAAATACCTTGTTTTATGCATGTAAGGGTTTAGGAAAATAAACCAAAAATGGCAAAGTGTATAATGTAAATAATGATGCATTGACGAGCCCTACAATTTATAGAATTTGCATAAAATAGATGGAACTTTTAGAAGATAGGTTGATGTCTTATTTTTTTAAAACTGTTGTACAACTGCTTTTTATAGTGTAGCAAGAAAAAACATTTGTTGGCATCTGTGCTGTTTAAAATAATTCATCTGGAATTTGAAGACAAAGTTATGCAAACTTGTGCTTTTTTATTTTAAGGTGGGAAAGTAGTTGGTTTTACTTAATGTGTGAATAACAATTACCAGATTTGTGGTAACCTTTATTTTCATTGCTTGCCATAGCTTTTAAGGAGTATGTTAAGGAGTATGGATAATTGTCTAATACATACTGAATGTTTTGTAAATTTCCAAGAGTCTGCAAGTTGTAGCTCTTAGGCACTTGTTTTAAATTATCCAGTAACGCAAATTTGACTCACTTTCCTGTAACCTCACAATCACAATTAAAATATTTAATGAGAATTAATGCAATATTGGAATTTGAACCAGCGGTGAACATGTTGTTCATCTAAATATAATTATTTTTATTTAAGAGAATTTTTTAAATATTGTAATTTGTTTCATTATGTAGCTTTGTCAGGCTTAATGTTTGACTGTTGAATTGACTCACTTTTGCAGTAATTCAGTACAAGTATGTAAGCACTTAATGTATCAACATCAGAAAAGCTGTAAATGTTTTTTGCTTTATCTCCTGTTTGCACTGCTCATCGCAAGAATTTTTTTAATAAATGGCTTATAATTCACTTGGATATCAGGTTATGAACAGTTTGAGCAGAAAAAAGTGTTCTGATATCAGTGTGTGATTTTATGCATGCTTTAAGTTTATTTTAACTTCATTTCATGCCTTAGTTAAACCTTTTTGTCAAACAGGAAAAAAAAGCATTTCGACAATGCTTCAGTGTCTGCTGATTGAGTTAAAGGAGAAAGCAGAAAAGTATTACATTTAATTCTATGATTACTGTTGCATTGCAAAAGCAGTGATGCTTTACTAATTGACTATGGGGCTTTTTTTCAGTGCACAAGATATTAAAATGTTTTAACAAAACAGACTCGATATGTAAGATATTGAAGACGGCTGTATATATTGTAAAGTTACTGATTTCTGTCAATTTCAGATGGATATTTTGTTTGAAGAAATAATAAATGTCTTGTACAAAAATCTTGTTTTTGATGTTGGAATTGATAAGTATCCTTTTGTAGACTTGGATTTATGCTATTAGGTGATATAAAACTTTGAGTTGTAAAATTACTTCAGATAGCTTAGTAGGTATTTTGGACATGTCTCACTAACAAGGTATTAGGGGAAGTCCCATACTGACTCTTCTTACCTGGATCATCCAGGTGTGTCCCCAGAAAGAGCTAGGAATTGTTGCTGTTTAACCCATATTTAGGCTCACCATCTCGACCTGTTTGCTAATGTTATTTGACTTTGGACAACCTTTAGGCAAAAATGTTTGTCCACATATGAAGCAATAAGACTGTAAAATTGTAATCAGAATCTTAAAACTTACAATCATCTCAGACAGCAATAAGTAATTAGATTTTGTATTTTCAAGGCAAATGGAAACAGATTTTTAAATAAGAACTGTTAAAAGGGCATGAAAAAAATTATGCATTTGAAGAATACAAAACTAGGCAGAGATTCCAAACGTCCAACCACTTAATCTGACGATCATAAACCTCTGAGGTTTGCCATTGTTTTTTATTAAGGGGTGAGTATTTGGCATTCATAATCAGTTTCCAGGTGAACAAAAACGTAAATGTTTAATGTTTATAGCCCCTTCAAAGAAAAGCTATGAGTCTAAGTTCCTTTGTTTGCTACTCTTCAAATATTACAAAACCCAACATGAAATGCGTCACAACCTTTTTGAGGTAAAAAGGTTGTGACCTTTTTACCTCCCATTAATCACACATAAGTTTTTCTTGCAACCCGCTGCAGTGTTTGTTTCGAAGTTCAATTGACTTTCTGTATTATCTTTCTTTGCCATCCTTCCACATTTCTTTCCTGCTATGTTTTGTAATAAAAGACCAGTTCTGATGCAGAAAGTCAGAACGCATGGTAAACACCTTGAAGAAGTGGTTTGCTACGTTTTCTCCTTTTGCAAAATACTTGATTGAAAACTCATAAACGTTGTCATGGTTCTCTTTTTATGTAGGTTGAGAAAGTACCTATCGGTTTAGTCTGTAATAAACACTCAAAAAACAGATAGTGAAATGCTCCATTTTATTTAGTAATACATCAGTTATTTGGTGCCTTAATATTTGGTGTAAACAGTTTTGAATATATGTGTGCTGTATTTTACTTTTACATATAAGATGTGGCATCGAATTCTCATAAACAGGTCAAACATTTTTGAAGAAATTATTTGTTCACTCATCTAAATGGACACAAAAGTGTCCTAAGGAGCTTCCTCTGTGAGGCAGGTTTAAAGAGTCACTTTTTAATCATGTATTCATTTCCTGCATTGGTAATATTTAGTAGTGGTCCAGATATCTAGTCCTTGACTCTTAAGCATCAAAGACCAAGTTGCGGCGTTGTATTTAATTTTGCTTAGTAGCAATGACCTAACTAACTAAGCCTGCAAGATATTGTTTTCTGGTGCTTTTGCAGCACCAACAAGGTGTGTAATGAATGTCATCACAATAGTCAAAAGCAAATAGCTTTAAGTTAACAAACTGCATTAAATATTCAATAAGAGGCAGAGTGTAAGTAGGCTTTTTTTTTTTTTTTTTTTCAAACAAAATTATTTAAAAGATAGACTTAACATTTATCATGATATCCTGTAAACTTCTTTAAGGCCTTACCACAAAAATAGAAGCCAAAAGGCAAAACCATAGTGGCAACGACAGAGTTATAGTAGGAAAACTGTGTGAACGAATGATCGAGTGGTAACATTTGCCCACATTGCCAGCCTTATCCACAGCTACAATCTCAACGATCTGAGAACAGCAGGAGGCGCTGTAGTACGCTTGGATGACGGAGGCATTCAGAGTGGTGTGTGTAAAATTCCCATTGCCTTGAATCAAGGAAATGCTTTGAATTCCAGTGCCGTTTTCATCAGTGAAGTTGGCAGAGAGCTCCCACTGGAAAGGTCCACATTCTGAGACATCATGAGGGCAATTTGCCACTACGGTCGTCACTTCACACTTTGGCGGAATAAAATCTGTGATCTGTGCAAAATGCAGAAAGAAAGGTGACTATTACATAACAGTGATTCTTTGTCATGTCCACAAACCCTAATGAAGCTGGGTTTTTATGATTAATCACAGTGACAGTCTTAATCTTAGATTTAAAAAGGCACAGGTCAGTGATTGGTCCAGGGGAAGCTATGCCTTGACCAAGAAAGTTATTGATATATTCAAAAATAACTCGGACTCAGTGCCTTACCTCAGATACAAAAACTCAATAACTCAGAAATATAGGGTGAGGCATAACCAATAGGAGCTACTCTATTCTAAAATGGACTGGCAGCCAGTGGAGGAAGGTCAAAACGAGATGTGCTCGCTTCTGGAAGTACCAGTTCAAGACCTGGATCAATTGAAATTTGAACATTGTTGTGTGGATGTTTAAGAATTGAAGTGGCCTTTCAAATAAGTAGAGTTTTCTAAAAAAAATATCACTTTTTGGTTATGTTTAAAAGCCTATTTCTAGAGCTAAAGCAAATGTGTATTTGGTAATCCATTTAATGTAAGAGCAAAACTCAAGACAAACCAACGTGACATAAAATGTTTCAGTTCAGTATGTTGTAATGAAAAGTTCCCCAACATGAAATTTACTATAGAATTTGAAGAAAGTCCCTCCAAACACAAGAGATCCACGGGCATCTTTCTCTGGCTATTTAAGGTTTGCCAGTGCTTGTCTTTATTTAGCAAAGATAAAATGTTGAAAATTTGACTTGTTGGCCTATAGTTTTGTGTAAATTTGAACTAAGCTTTGACTTTGAAAATTATGTTTGCTTTGATCAGCCCAAAGCAACTTTTGACCTAATGAAATCAGTTGTCATTTTTAATGTGGATGTCTTTTCATTTTTCACTTATACACCACAGTTTCAATTTGTATGAAAGTTTTAGACAAATGTTCTTTGCATATGTTATTTGTACATAAATCAGGATAAAATCATGTTTTGTTTTACCATGTTGCCATCCTAATGAGCATATGTCATCTTACCTTATTGACGACAGACAGTCTCAGAACGGCGTAATTGGAGTCAACGCCACTTGATGATTTGGCTTCAATAGTCAGAGTGACATCAGTGCCTGAGTCTGTGTCAGCAGTTGGTGTAATTGTCAGCGTAGCATTAGCATATTTTCCACTTAACAAACTGAGCCTGTCAAAAGATGTAAAAATGAGTTTTAAAATTATGTTGAAAGAATCTGTGAACTTCAGTGTTAAGAAAGATAATTCATCATAGGATGCATATACTCCAACTGAAAAGAGAATTTGCATTATCATTATTATCATTTTTACAATTATCAGTTAAATTCTTAGGTTTTTTTTGTTTTGTTTTTTTGTTTTATTGTCTATTTTGCAGTATGTAGGCCAAATTCGGCTTCTCATTACTTCAGTAGATTCCTATGTGTCTTACATAGATGCTTGATGTCACATTAGAAATGTTTTCCTCCCACCCCAATCCTATAATGTCAGTTTTATACAGGAACATTTGGAAAGAAACCATATGAAACAGATTTTTCTCACGTTTTTGGGTATGACATTAGAAAGTCTCTGTCGTTTCGGGCGTTAATGGTGTATGTACCCCCTTCACTTTGGGTCATCACACTGAAGGGCAGTTTAAACGTTTCCCCTGGCTCAACACTGCTTTCCACTGCAGCCTTGAGAAAGAAGAATCATGACACATTGTTAGGGAGGACCGGTTTCTATCCTTCCACACCAAAATATGTTTTAATGTTCTTACATACAGAGTGTATGTTTTTATTCAATTATGAAAACTTGGCATACTACATATAATCAGGAGGATGCATTTCTGCAGTTCATATATATATATATATATATATATATATATATATATATATATATATATATATTAAAAATATATCTATATGTATATAAAA